>JAKJMR010035479.1:0-12090 GCA_024449315.1 Daboia siamensis
CTCTTCTCTTCTCTTCTCTTCTCTTCTCTTCTCTTCTCTTCTCTTCTCTGCTCTGCTCTGCTCTGCTCTGCTCTGCTCTGCTCTGCTCTGCTCCTGGCATTTTGGTGACTTTAGGCAAGTTACTCTCTTTCAGAACTAAAAAGAAGAGGCATTTTTCTGAAAATGCTGGCAAGGTAACTGTCCTTGTCCATAAAATTGTCTAAGGTAAGAACTGACTTTATGTTCAACCTGTAAAATCATGTTGAATATAAAAATAATATGGAGAAACAATTGTAGGCCCACGGCTCCACTTTGATTTTCTGACTTTGCCTCCCATGGACACCCCTGACTGAGCCTCACTTTCTAAGCAACTGCAGGTAGTCCTCAAGTTATAACCATAATGGAACTTCCCGAATATGGTCATAACATGACAATTATAAAGTGGTCAGTTATGTGACCAATCCAATTTTATGATCTTTTCTTTAGTGTGTTAAATCTAGTGGGCCACGGTCTGTTTGGAACCGGACCGTGCAAGTGGTGGGCTGGCACACATGCACATGCAGTTGAACTCACATGAGTAGTGGGCCAGTATGCACGTGCATGCACATGCATGCACGTGCTTGTGCAGCTTAACTTGCACAAGTTGAGCTATTCACGCATGCGCATGTGCACCTGCCCATCCCTCAGGCAAGTCAAGTTGCATCCACATATGCACCAGCCTGCCACTCGCCCGACCTGTTTCTTCTCTCCCCCGCCCACAGCCAGGCCACCAAGATGCAAAGGTTGGGGACTGTTGTGTTAAATGAACCAATAGTTCACTATGGATGTGGTTTTGCTGAAAACCAAAAGTAAATGCCAGTTTTCAGCAAATATGCTATAAAATGTAGACATGTGACTGTGTGATGCTGCAAACTGCCCTGAATGTAGCCTAGTTGCCAAGCACCCAAGCACCGTCAAAACTTCAAATCTAAGCTGTAAGTAGCCCCTGCAGGTAAGTCTGTTGGAACTTTGAACAGTTGCTAAGTGACCAGTCGTAAGTCAAGGACTACCTATAATGGAACTATTATTTCCATGACTTCTTCCCCAAATCCTGCTAAGTGTAATGAATTCACCTAAATTCCACAAAGCCTGTTTGTGGGATCACAACTTCCTTTGGAGTCTGAAAGTCAATGCTTTACTGCCTGACTCAGTCCAAGAATTCTCTTACAACGCTTCTGTGAAATGAAGTCCACCCTAGGGGACTTTTCTGACAGATAGTTTTGATCGTACTTCGTATAAAATGTGATGGCTTGTTCAGTATTTAATTCCAATTTAGTATGTCTCATACCATCCATTACATAAAGAAAAGGTTTTGCATTCAAAATATTATCTGTAAGAAACATACCCCATAATGCAGTTCTTTCTCTTGCATGTTTTAACTGTTTCTAATTACATGACCGATGCTGAATGAGCAAAATCTCAAGGACATTAATTTCCCTTTGCTTATTGCTTCTTAATACTTTTTCCTTGAAAGACTGCAATTTTCTCATTTATATGTTTCAGATATTAGGAACGGCTGGAGACATAAGAGCGATAAAATAAATTGCTGTTAGAATTAGTACTGTTAGGTGAGAACATTGGCATTAAACTAGATTTATTGCAGACGCTATTGCTCCATCAACTAGCAGATGCCAGAGACCAAAACCCATCACACTTTCTGTCATTTGCTAACTTCAGAGGAGCTTGTCCATTCAGCTGAGCAAATTAGAGAGTTCTGCTTTGGCACAGTCAAGAGATAATTGAGGACAAAGATTTTCCAGTGTTTAAGTACATAAGGAATTTCTGTCTTGTGAAACTAAGGAAGAGGCGAGTATTTATGGGATTAAACATCGCTACGGGCAATGCACTATGCATTAAAATCTTTAGTTTGGAAACATGGATTAAAAAAAGTTTCCCAGCCAAAAATGGAGCTTTAAGACAAACAAATAAGAAGTAAACAACAATACAGTCAGGTATGGTGTTGTAAAGGAACACTGGAATAAAACCTCAAGGAATCTTTTAACAATTCTTAAAGCAGATAATAAAACAAAAGGAGCTTTTGATAATTTTACTAAACAAAATATCCAGAACTCATTAATCACAATGAGGCTGGATTAGATTTGCATATCACATTCACTTGTGTTTGATAGTCTTCTTGTTGTTAAAGTGCTAAGACGTTTCTAGTCAGGGGTAGCATAGAATCAAAATCATGTGAAGTATTAGTACCACTTTATAAAGCCTTAGTCAAATCTAAGTCCGGCAAGACTGTATACTGTCACTCTGCCTATTTAACTTATATGCAGAGCACATCATGAGAAAGGCAGGGTTAGATGAATCAAAAGTTGGAATTAAGATTGCTGGGAGAAATATCAACAACCTAAGATATGCAGATGATACCACTCTAATGGCAGAAAGTGAAGAGGAATTAAAGAGCCTCTTGCTGTGGGTGAAGAAGGAGAGTGCAAAAGTTGGGTTGAAACTTAACATTAAGAAAACCAAGATCATGGCATCCGGCCCTCTCAATTCCTGGCAAATAGATGGGGAAGAAATGGAAGCAGTGACAGATTTTATTTTTCTGGGCTCCAAGATCACTGCAGATGGGGACTGTAGCCAAGAAATTAAAAGACGCTTGCTCCTGGGGAGGAAAGCCATGGCAAATCTAGACAGCACAATAAAAAGCAGAGACATAACCCTGTCAACAAAAGTGCGTATATTCAAGGCCATGGTCTTCCCAGTTGCAATGTATGGCAGTGAAAGTTGGACCATAAAAAAGGCTGAGCGCCAAAGAATTGAGGCCTTTGAACTATGGTGCTGGAGAAGACTGCAGGGCGATCAAACCGGTCAGTCCTAGAGGAGATCAACCCTGACTGCTCTTTAGAAGGCCAGATCCTGAAGCCTCAAATACTTTGGCCATCTAATGAGAAGGAAGGACTCACTGGAGAAGAGCCTAATGCTGGAAAAGATTGAGGGCAATAGAAGAATGGGACGACAGAGAATGAGGTGGTGGATGGAGTCACTGCAGCAGTAGGCGTGAGCTTAAATGGACTCCAGAAGATGGTAGAGGACAGGAAGGCCTGGAGGAATGTTGTCCATAGGGTCGCGATGGGTCGGATACGACTTCGCAGCTAACAACAACAACATAAAGCCTTAGTAAGGCCACATCTGGATTACTGCATCCAGTTTTGGTCACCACATTAGAAAAAAGATGTTCAGACTTTGAAAAAAGTACAAAGAAGAGCAACTAAGATAATTAAAGGTCTGGAGACAAAAACATATGAAGAACGGTTGCAGGATTTGGGTTTGGCTAGTCTAGAGAAAAGAAGGACTAGGGGGACAGGGATAGCAGTATTCCAGTATTTGAGAGGCTGCCACAAAGACGAGAGGGTCAATTTATTTTCCAAAGCACCAGAGGGCAGGACAAGAAACAATAGATGGAAACTAATCAAGGAGAGAAGCAACTCAATTAAGGAGAAACTTCCTAATAGTGAGGACAATTAACCAGTGGAACAGCTTGCCTTCAGAAGTTGTGGGTGCTTCATCACAGGAGTTTTTTAAGAAGAGGCTAGACAGTCACTTGTCTGAAATGGTATTGGGTCTCCTGCTTGAGTGGGGGGCTGGACTAGAAGACCTCCAAGGTCCCTTTCAACTCTGTTCTGATTGATTGGTTATAATCCTCTGAACTTGAATTTTGAATTTAGAGATCTTTTTCCTCATCATTACAGGTGGGGAGAAAGCACTTTTCATTCTTACTTTTTTATTTTTTTCTGTCAAAACTGACCAAAATAGTTTCTTTCTGACTTGTTAAGGAGAATGATGAGCCAGTTTTCCATTGTAGCTGTAAGCTAAAGTTATTTTTTTCTTTCTCTATCTCAAAACCATGATTTGTATAAGCATAATTTTTTGAATAAAAGTATAGTTGGTTGGGTCTCCTCACTCTATTATGCCAAAAGCTAAAAGTAGGGATAAATATAAATTTTATCATAGATTCTGCTAGAGATATTTTTCTTTCTTTCAATAGTGAAACAAATGGTTGTAGAAAGAAGGGGGTTGGCTTGGGGAAAAAAAGTCAATTTATTTGTGAAAATGAATGAGAGATGAGGAGATCTTGACTTTTGCTCTCACAACTGAGATGCCTTGCTTGCCAACAGCAAAAGTTGGCTATACTTCAAATCTAAGTGTTTTGCAGGTCTTCTTGGACTAATTATGTGACCAGAACTAATTATGATTCAACACATAACTTCAAATTTCATTTTTAAATTACAAAGGAAAATTTCAGTAAAAATATAAATATTAGTATATTAAAATATACAATTTATATTTAATATTTATCACATACTACTAATAAAATATAATTATTAAGGAATAAAAAATATACCAGATAAAAATAATGCCCGCATACAATATGTACCTAGGCTCTAGACGGGTTTATGTAATGTTGAGCCAAGTTTGAAAGTCATGATTTATGAGTTAGAATTATGTGTGAATCAGGATATGTACCTTGTTCCACATACAATAAAACAAAACAGGGTTCAGAATGTAATATGAATCCATCCAGCTACTCAATGTAACTAAATAAAAAAACAAGAAGACTCTAAGTTCAGGACAGGTCAGTAATCAGCAAGTCTTTTCAGGTGCTATCAAAATGACCCTTTGAACTACCATATGGTGATGGTACATAAGCATCTGCAGGTCAAGGCAAGTGACATGATGCATATCATGGCATCATTACACAAGTGATGCAAACAAGACTATTCACACAATGAAGTCATGATATGTGCTATGCTATTACAGTTTATATTGGATCCCTATGCAAAGCTACAAGTTAAAAATAATGACTACTGCCTATGCCAGGGGTGTCAAACTCGCAATGTCACATGATGTGTCATCACGTAGTGCGACTTTTTTGCCATTACCGGCAATGGGGTGGGCGCGATTTTATTATGATGCATCTGGCTTGCGGGCCAGCAGTTTGACACCCCTGGCTTATGCCTACCCTTGTGACTCCAGGTGATTCTTGACCATTGACTCTTTTTTTAGCAACTGTTCAAAGTTAGCCTTGGTGAAGCAGTGGGCTAATGCCTCCTTAAGTAACACCAGCTGCCTGCAATTAGTGCAGGTTTGCGTCCCACCAGGCTCAAGGTTGACTCAGCCTTCCATCCTTCTGAGGTAGGTAAAATGAGGACCCAGATTGTTGGGGGCAATAAGCTGACTTTGTAATAATGTCGCTTGGGGGGGGGGGGAAGCCCTAATAAGCAGGCATATACATAGAATGAAGGCTATTGCTAAGCACATTGATTTGTGCTTTAGATTGTAAGCCGCCCTGAGTCTTTGGAGAAGGGCAGGATATAAATGGGATAAAAAAAAAAGTCTGGTCTTCACACCAACAACTAGTTCTTTCACTTATGACTGCCTGTGCAATCACATGATCAAAATTTAAGTGCTTGGCAATCAGCACATGTTGCAACATCCCAGAATCACATGATTGCCATTTGTGACCTTCCCAGTTGGCTTCCAACAACCAAAGTCAATGTGGAAAGTCAAATTTGCTTAACAACTGTATTATCAGGCACAAATAACGAGGATCAGGAGTTTAGTTCAAAGTACTTCAAGTTTACTATATGCTATACACAAGAATCCAATATACCAGGGGTGTGAAACTGCCGGCCTATGGGCCAGTTGCATCATGCGGAGGCTGTGCCCATCCCAGCTCCAGTAATGCAAAAAAAGTCACGATACATCGCAACACATCACATGATGCAGCAAGTTTGTCACCCATGCAATATACTAACAGTCAAGACAACTTGGTGCTAGATAAGAGTCAATGGAATTCAAGGGATGATGGGCTTAGGTCTCTTATGAGAGTGGAGCAATTCCAAATCATGATGCTTTTGACCCCACCCTCAGGCTCAGCCTGATCATTTCCTACATATATGATTCATTTAACCACAATGATTTGCTTAATGACCACAGTAAAAAAAAAGATTGTAAAATCAGGTGCAATTCACTTAAAACTACCTCAGTGATTAAAGTTTTGACTCTGAATTGTGGTTGTAAGTCAAGGACGAACTGTAATTTCTTGTTCAACAGCTAAGATTTCTCAATAGACATGTTGATAATTTTTTCTGCAGTTGTTGACCACATTGGCTGGAAAGCCTGGGTCTTGAGATCTAACACATCTGGAGGATGGAGAAGATGGGAAAGTCTGATCTAGCAGTAGTCTTTCCTTTGAGCTATTGCTGGAGGCAAGCAGTGCAGACCCTTTCCGTACAAATGGGGGTACTTGTAACATGTTTAGTAACTGAACCAAGCCCTCCCCCTTGCCTAATCCTCAACAATTTATGTTCTCAACTTTTGGTTAAGTGCCAGGCATTAAACATCTCTGTATCCTTTAACATCTCTGCATCACCCCAGCTTGGCAAATGAGCAATAGTTTCTTCAAGCATTTCCTGTGATTACATAAATGACAAAGGATGGCAATTCAAGGTTATCTATTATTCAGATTCCTTGGTATAAAAATGAAGATGAGTCATCTGCTACTGGTATATATCTATAACAATCCTCTGCAGATGCTCACCTAACACTGAGTCATGATTTGAAGAGCTGCATTTAAAAGTCATACACTTTTAAATTAGGCAACTCATTGATTAAACAAGCAAACAGGAAGGCTCCCATAAGTATTTCTGACTTATTTCTAAGTATTTCTCTCAGAGAAGACAAATCTGATTAAGAACCAACTTTGGTTTCTACTTATAAGGTGGTACAAAAGCAATGTCATTTTTTAAAAAATTAGACATTTATCAAATATGCATTTACTAGGTATCCTTGATAAGCTAATTATATCTCAACAGAATTTTTTCCTTCCTAATTCTAATGGGGTAATATAAGTTGATTGAATCAGGGCTAACTTGATTTGTTGGGTTGTTGATAGAGTAAATTACTGTTGTGTCATCTAATATGCAATCTGAATTTGGAGATGACCAAATTCTGGTTGAATTGGAAACCTGAAAGCAAAAATCATTTAAAGACTTTTCTGAACCAATTGAATAAAAACAATCACAATCATCCATGAGATTAAAATATCAGGAAAGATGATGCTTTAGGAGACATTAATCCAGCAAATTTGCAGCAATTCTAACTTCATGAATTTCACTGCAACAAAGTTTAAAATGGTGAAAGTTGTGGATTTAGGGAAAGATGGAAGCACATACAAGTAGGGGCAAACTTACTGAAACAAACAAATAAAAGCTTTAGAATGAACTATAGACATGGCTACTCTAGAGAAAAGGACTAGGGATGACATGATAGCAGTATTCCTGTATTTGAGGAGCTGCCACAAAGAAGAGAGAGTCAGCTTATTCTCCAAAGCAACAGAGGGCAGGACAAGAAATGGTTGGAAACTAATCAAGGAGAGAAGCAACCTGGAATTAAGGAGAAATTTCCTAATAGTGAGCACAATTAACCAGTGGAAGGGTGTGTCTTCAGAAACTGTGGGTACTCCGTCACTGGAGATTTTTAAGAGACTGGACAGCCACTTGTCTGAAGTGGTATAGGGCAGTGGTCCGCAACCTTTGCGGCTTGGCAGCCCAGCTGGGGGGAGAGAGGGGAACTGGGCCATGTGAGCTCAACTTGCACAAGTAGCAGGCTGGCATACATGCGCATGAATGTCCACCAGGCTGCTGCTCACGCAAGTTGAATTGTGCACGTGTGCTCCAGCAAGCCACTCACATGGCCCAATTTCAAAGAAGCCATGACCGGATAGTGGACAGCAGCCCAGGGATTGGGGACTTAGGATCTCCTGCTTGAGCAGGGGGTTGAACAAGAAGTTCTCCAAGTCCCTTCCAATTGTATTTTGTTTGAAACATACCTAAATAAATTTTAAGGGAAGAATGAGGACACTACAGCAGTGGATCACTTCCTGGTGATTTTGTTAGACATGGTTTATGGAGGCAGTAACACTCACAGCCCAGCTTCATGTCAATATCAAAAGCCCATATGAAAACTCTAGCAAATGTGTGACCACAGATAGTCCTTCTTAGCACTTGTCTTGTTTAGCAACCGATTGTGATTACAACTGTGATGGAAAAGTAACTTTGTGATCAGTCCTTGCATTTATACTTTTCACACATCTGTAAAGTAAAGGAAACTGAAGTAAGATATAAATAAGCCCAGTTATGGTTTCACTTAGTGACTGCTTTGCTTAACAATCAAACTGCTGGTCCCAATTGTGGTTGCTGTACACTTCCAAACCTGTGTTGTTGGAATTTCTTTGTTACTTATTTTTGAGATTGCTATCCTACCATCCCCTTGTATAGTTTACAAAGATTAATAATCCTCAACCTGGACATATGAAGATCCAAGCCTAAGGGTGTGGTCAAAAAAGGACAGGCTCACTTTTTGGAGATTTGCTTTATTTTCCATAAAAAACTAGTAAGCTTTATACCTAACAGCTTAGTATATCTGTAAGAACATACCACAGATTAGACAAAAATCCCTAAATTCCAGGTCAATTTATTCATTAAAGAATCTAGTGGAAACTATGGCAAGCTTATCAGGAATTTTATACTGGAAGGGAGAGAGATTATTTCCTGGAACCCAATAGCAATCTCTGGCTGTTATTTTTCATCAACCCCCTAAAGACACTAAGATGCAAAGAAAGTTACTAAAGTGAAAGAGTTTATAAAAATAGTAAAATTGGAATTCAAATCAATGAACCAGGTCCATGGACAACTTTTTTTCTCTCTCTAAAGGACTGTATGTTTTAGCAAATGAGTAAATCACAGGAAAACCTACTCAGTTTATGAATTTAAGTAAGTTTTGGAATGAATATGACCTTCATCAAAAGAAATGGTCTAGCACAAGTAGTAACTTGATGAAACTATGGAAACTGTTGTCTCTATTCTAAAATACTGATATTCCTTGATTTAGGACCACAATTGATGACCACTTAACTGTTGATAAGTGAGACATTTGTTAAGTGAATTTTGCCCCAATTTTATGACCTTTTTTGCCAAAGCTGTTAAATGAATCACTGAAGTTGTTAAATTAGTGACACAGTTCTTAAGTGAATCTGGCTTCCCCATTGACTTAGCTTTTCAGAAGATCGCAAAAGGGGATCACATGATCCTGGGACACTGCAACCGTCATAAATATGACCCAGTTGCCAAGCATCTGAATTTTGATCACCTGACTGAGCAGATGCTGCAATGGTCACATGAGAAATGGTCATAAGTCACTTTTTTCAGTAACTTTGAATGGTCACTAAACAAACTGTAAGTTGATGAATACCTGTATTAAACCTGAATTTAACCTGAATGTTTAAATTGCCTTCAGATCTCTCCAAAGTCATCCCAAGTTATTTGATTCAATTCAGCAACTCTGTTGAATTAAAAAATTCAGTGCAATGAAATCAGCCCATTGAAGCTCTACATTCCATAATTGCAACATTATTTCCAAGGAGCTTCAGGCTATGTAAGAGGGTAGATTCTGGAACCAGGCTTCCCATCTGATCGAAGAGAAGCAGGGCAAATGGAGTCAACTACATTGGCAGAGTTAAACAAAGAAAGAATGTTTTTAGTCATGTGTAGTTTTTTATAATTTTAAATCAAACCCTCTCCAGATTTGATTGTACACATTTTAAAATCACACTTGCAAGGCTTTTTTAAAAAACAACTACTGTACAATCTGTAATGCATATATAGCAATACATTCATTTTTCATGTTTTCCCTTTACATCTAGTGAGGAAAAAACTTATGCTCCTGCTAAAGATAAAGTTTATGTTTGGGTGCTCAAGCAGCAGTAAGATGATATGCAATAGCAATTCAGCTCTTCCACCAGTGTCACAGCATTCCTGAATGTGAGCCAGCAGGCAAATGGAACCAAGCAATTCTCATTTCCCAGAACTTCTGTTTTTTTGTCAACCACGGTGATTAATTTTGGAAGCTGCAACTTTCTGAAATGTTGCAATGAAATGATAAGATGGAGTTCACTCTATTTTTCTGGGAAATGTGCAGTTTTTCAGTCAGTATTTCTACCTCTTGAACTGCTTTTCTTAATATAATATGCTAATTTCTCTTTAGGTGGTTACTTCTCGAAGCTTAGTAACCTGATTAAATATAATGAGCTTGCCAGCATCCTGGAAAGCTTTCTAATGAACTAGTGCTGACTTTAGTCATCCTTAGGCCATGCAAACCGAAGAGATACATATGGCTATGTTAAGTGTTTAAATTCTTATGAAAGAAGAGGACGGCACTAAGATCCATATTTAATATGCGACTTCTGTTTAGTAAATTATATTGGTGGCATTATAAATCAGATTCCACTGAATTTGATTAAAACTTCAATTCTAACTAATATCTTTAAAAAAAAATATCCAGAAAATGAGAGCCACTGAGTTGAACTGCCAGAAGGTTGACCTAGAAATAAGTTCTTTTCTAATGACTCCTCTCCTCTTTTAGATGAACCTCAGAACAGATATGTGAATATGTGAAGATTTATGTATGTTTAGCATACCAAGTCATTTGATGAGCATAGCATTTTTCATTTCTAATTGATACAAGAGACCTGACAAGCAAACATCCTGAACTATACCTCATGTTCTTTGGGTTAAAAAAGTAATTTGATTTAGTTCAATTACACACAACAAGAATTTCACAGCATGCTTGTACCACTATATATTGTACAGGCACAGTGCTGGGATTCAGCCAGTTCACACCAGTTTGGTAGAACTGGTAGCTACTTTTTTGTTGCCCAGGCCCAGAATGGACTTCTGGAAGCAGCATCCACACAGAGAACCAGTTGTTCACATATCTGAATCCTACCACTGCATAGACACCCTAATCTAAATTCCTTAGATATGCTTCCTTATGCTGGTAGTCCTTAACTTAAAAACATTTAGGGACTGTTCAAAGTTACAATGTTCCTGAAAACACTGATTTACAACAGAATAACAGAATTGGAAGAGACCTTGGAGGTTCTCTAGTCCAACCCTCTGTTTAAGCAGGAAACCCATTGCAGACAAATGGTTTCCAATCTCATCTTAAAGACTTCCGATGATGGAGCACTCACAACTTCTGGAGGCAAGTCATTCCACTGATTAATTTTCTGTCAGGAAATTTCTCCTTAGTTCCAGGTTGCTTCTTCTCTTAGTTTCCATCCATTGCTTCTTATCCTGTTGCAGCATCCTTCCATGATGACATGATCAAAATCTTGGTACCTGGCACCTGGTATGCCTTTAGGACAGTTGCAGTATCCTGGGGGTGTCACATGAACACCAACCAAGACCTTCCCAACCAACTTCTGACAAGCCAATGGGGGAAGCCAGATTTGCCTCAGGCATGTATGACTCATTTAACAACTGCAGTGACTCACTTAACAATCATAGTAAAAGAGTTTGTAAATTGAGGCGCAACTCATTAATGGAAATTTCAGTCCCAACTGTGATGGTAAATTGACGTACAGTGCCAGGATGTGAGGTAGCAATCCAAAGGATATCTTCCTAAGAAAGTGAGTCCCATTGAGCATCAGCAGAATTTTGACTAATTAGGTTTACATCCCGTTTAGAAAAGAAGTACAAATTGTTTGCAACCTCTAGCTTGGAAAGGCAGTCTTGTAAAAGAAATTCTTGCAGTCCTGATGTCTATGGAGAAATAAATTCTTCCTCCTTCAAACTGGCAAGTACAAATTGATCTTTGGATAAAAAGGGAAGCTGCAATTTTGCAAAAATTGTAAATGTTTTCATTTAAGTATAGAGCAAATTCTAGATACCATCCAGTAGTTATTATAATGGCCTCTTGCCATTTATGTAAATATGAGCACATTGAATTTAACCCATTCCCCCCACAAAAGTGACACTAATTCAAAGGTGAGCCAGACACCTCCCATGAGTTTAGAAGGAATATTCATATTCATATTGAAGTTTTTAAGAAGGGACTGGAGAACTACTGAAATGGTACTATAGTCTGAAATGGTACTATAGTCTGAAATGGTACTATAGGGTTTCCTGCCTAAGTAGGGGGTTGGACTAGAAGACCTCCAAGATCCCTTCCAAATAATAATAATAATAATAATAATAATAATAATAATAATAATAATAA
>JAKJMR010035482.1:520-11612 GCA_024449315.1 Daboia siamensis
CTCTTTTTTTCTCCTCTCTCTCCTCTTTCTCTCTCTCTTCTCTCTCTCCTCTCTCTCCTCTTTCTCTCTCTCCTCTCTCTTTTCTCTCTTTTTCTTTCTCTCTCCTCTTTTCTCTTTCTTTCTCTCTCTCTCTCTCTCTCTCCTTTCTTTCTCTCTCTTTCTCTCTCTCTCTCTCCTTTCTCTCTCTCTCTCTCCTCTGTCTCTCTCTCTTCCCTTTTGTCTGCCCAAGGCTCATTTTACCAGGAGAAATAGCTGGGAAAAGGCTTGGAGAGGCCAGGATGTGATGTTGGCTCCTTTCATCCTCACCCGCCAGTCTCAAAGCACGTGATGGCAGGGCAGCGGCTTCCTCAAGAGATTCCTTGGCACTGACGCTCTTTCGTTCGCTCCGGGGCTTTTTGTGTTTTGGGGAAGCAGCCTGGCTTCCTTCAGGCTGCAACCTTTGTTTGCGCCCGTGCGCTCCTTCCTTCTGCCACTCCCCCCCCCCCCAAAAACAACACCACACCTTGACAATCAGGTGTCTCTCTGCGTGTGTGCATGTGTGGCTGTTTCCCACTTAGGGAAGTTAAGTGCCCGCAAGGTGACATGAGCCAACCGTGGGGTTCCCGCTGCCCTGCCTGCCTCGCCCGCTGGGCCGGGGTCTGTATGCATCACCTGGAGCTTTGCCAACCTTTTGAGGTTTCCCGGGAACGGGCGAGGCACGGGCTTTGTCGTTCCTTCCTCTTTCGGCTTCCCTTCCTCCTCCACCCAGCCAGAAGCCTCCTTACCTTAGAGAGCGCCACAAAGGGAAATCGATCCATTTCCAATATGGTTTCCTCCCCACTTCTCTGCTGCAGCTGCCCCTTGAGGATGCGAGCGGCCGTCACGGTGGCAATGCCCATCCCTGCTGCAGGAGAGCCTGGGTGAGTAGCTGACCTCCCCCCCCCCCCGGCCGGGGGAGCTGTGCCTACCAGTTAGGAGACACACACCCCCAGGTTGCCGCCGGAGCTGCCTCAAGTTTCCCCATCCAGCCATGGTGACACGGCAGCCCCGGAGCCTCGGGGGTCTCCCAAATGTCCTCCACGGAAGAATGTTTGGGTCGGCGGCGGCGGTGGTGCCCAACGGGCACTTCCCCCTGCCGCATCGAAAGCAATCTCAGCCCAGCCTGCCTCGCAGGACTGTTGTTGTGGGGGGAAAAGCGGTGGAGGCAGTACACTCATCGCCTCAAGTGATTTATCAAAATAAGGAAGGCAGAAACATGTTTAAGAAAGTTTCTCTTGGAGGACCCCCTTCTCTCTTCTGGGGGGGGGGCTTTCCCCTCCCCACACCCATCCAGTGGCAGCTAAACTAGTCAAGGAGAGAAGCAACCTCGAACGAAGGAGAAACTTCCTGACAGTGGGAACAATTAACTAGCGGAACCACCTGCCTCCAGAAGCGGTGAATGCTCCAACACTGAAATGTCTGAAATGGTATAGGCTCTCCTGCCTGAGCAGGGGGTTGGACTAGATGACCTCCCAGGTCCCTTCCAACTTTATTATTACAATGTTATCAACTTGCACCACCCACCGTCTCCGAGGAAGAGGATGATGTTCCTGGCCACGTTGGTGTTCAGCTTTTGAAGGCTCAGGGCTCTCCGCAGCGTCTCCTGGGCCTGCAGCCGCCAGAACTGGGGGTCCTTCTCCTTTTCTGCAATGGGGGAGAGGAAGCAGCTAACAGCACCCCGATAGCTGTGCTTCGGGTAAGCTACACGCACACACATACATGCACACACACAGGTATACAGCGTTGACGAATGGGGCTTCCGCTGGCCAAGCGCCCCAGCCAGTTGTCCTCACCTGGGACCACAAAGGACGCCTGCCCCAAGAAGGGTAGCATCATCATCATCATCATCATCATCATCATCATCGTAAGGGGCTTCATGGTGAGGTCTCAGGGATCCAGTTTCTCCAGCAGAAGGAAACCTCTCAGGATCCTGCAAGAAGCACAGGGACATCCTCATCAGCCAGAGTCAGCCGCCCAGATCAGCACGATCACTTAAAACATGAGCCAGCCGCGTGCGGCGGCAACCAAAGAAGAAAACACAATCCTTGGCTGTATAAACAGAGGCGTAGAATCAAAATCGCGCGAAGCGTTAGCGCCGCTTTGTCAAGCCTCGATAAGGCCACCCCTGGGATTCGGCCTCCAGTTTTTGGGGGGGCGAAATGCAAAGAAGAACAACCAAGATGATTGAAGTGCCCTGCAGACAACAAACATACGGAGAACGGTTGCAGGATTTGGGTTTGGCTAGTCTAGAGAAAAGGACGGGGGGGGGGGGGGGAACAGGATAGCAGTCTTCCAGTATCTCAGGGGCTGCCCCAAAGAAGAGGGAGTCAAGCTATGCTCCAAAGCGCCTGAAGGCAGGACAAGAAGCAACGGATGGAAACTTAAGGAGAGAAGCAACCTGGAATTAAGGAGAGACTTCCCAACAGTGAGAACAATTCACCAGTGGAACAGCTTGCCACCAGACGTTGTGGGTGCTCCAACCCTCCCAAGAAGAGACTGGACAACCATTTGTATGGAATGGTAAAAGGTTTCTGGCTTGAGCAGGGGGTTGGACTAGAAGACCTCCAAGGTCCCTTCCAGCTCTATTCCGATTAACAGCAATAGCCACAGGGGCCACCAGAGGAGTGGGGGGAAGTCTGGAGGGGGTCTTCACCGGACCACCCTCTTGTCTTGGAAAAGCTGCAGGAGAAGGCAAGCACATCGGCCTGCCTTTGCTGCTCCTTCCCTCCCTCCCTGCTCTGCTCCCCCCCCCCCAGGCCTCCAGCTGTGGCACCAGGATTCCCTGGCGGGAGAAGATTGCGAGCCCTGGTGGCTGGCAGCCCTTCTCCTGCCCTGCGGTTTCAGCTCGGCTTCCTGTGTGTTGCCTCACGGGCAGCACACTTCCCTGAAAAGGGGTGTGTGTGTGTGTTTGTGTGTCAGGTGCTGCAACAGCCACCTCCTGGGGAGCAATCTTGCTTTGGCCTCCGGGAAGAGGACAGCCATTAACCCTCGTGTCACAAGCTTGCAACTGGTGGAGGAATGGGGGGGGGGTGCGCAGCCTTTGCCCCCCTCCCCCCCCTCCACTGCTCACCCTGGGGACTTTGAGCTTATCTTTGGAGCCCACGGAAGGGCAGACTGGACAAGCTGAGAAAGCTGGCTGAGCCCTCCGTGTTTGGGTGGGGAAGAGCGCCAAGGAACGCGGAGCCGTAATCTGGAATGGAAATCTCTCTCAGAAAATAAATAAATAAAAAAAGCTCCTGGGTCAACCGCCTCCTTATCCTGGTCGCAAGATGGCTGGACGGTGTGTCCAGCTGAAAAGAAGGTGAAATAACCTCCCGGTGCAAGGTTTGGAGAGCTAGCTGGAGTACTTCTGGCAAAGCAAAACTTCTCCCCGTTGGCGTCTACGGGATACGTTGGGCTTTTAAACTCATGACTGGCTTACCTGGATGGCGCCAGGTGAGGAAGATGCCTTTAACTGGACAGAGAGCCAAGGAGGAGCCTTGGCCAGTCCTGGAGGAGCTGGGGGCTATTACCAATTTCGGCCAGCTGGACCCGCGTCATTTGGCTGCTTGCAGGCTCCCAAGCAAAGCCTCCCCAAGAGGGCTTGAACAAGTTCAGGGTGCAGCTCATCCCTCAACAAACCCTTGGGATTCCCCACCCCTGTCCCCTTTCCATGCATCTGGCTGGTCACACGCGTCTTTCCCACCAGATGCAGAATCCTCTTCCAGGCCACCGCCACCACCTGCGTGTGGGGCAAAGCGGCTTTCCCCGGCCATAAGCCTCTCTTTGCTGCCACTTAATTCTCTGGGATTATTCCCCTGAGCGCCGCTGAATCCATCCAATGCGCTTAAGAGAAGCCCCGGAGCCTTCGGCAGGCAAGCCTGAATGAAGCCAACTCTCCCTCCCCCACCCCACTCCTCGCCTTCCCCCGGTCCCAGCAAAGAAAGAGGCGGATGGAGGCATTTCCCAAGCCGCTTGGCACCTGGGCTGCCCGGAGCAGCTGCTGCCGCCTTGCCCTGGCAGCCACAGAAAGTAGGGGAGGGGGTGGCTGAGACAGCCACCGTAAGCAAGAGCTGGGGGGGCTTCCTCTGCAAGATGGAACCGGAGATTTGGGAAAGAGACTCTCGTCACCGTCCTGCCTGGTTGCCCAGAGCCAGGAGCCAGAGCGGAGGCTCGCCCAGTCCCAGCCTTCAGGGACTCCAGCTGAAGGCTCTCCTGACACAGGGGAAGTCCGGGGAAGAACACCTCAGAAGCCAGGATTTTGCAACCCAGATGGAGCTGCAGCGGACCGTCTGAGGCCGACCCCCCCACCCTGGCCATGCCCCAGAGGCCTCTGCTTTCCGCCCAACGGAGGCCGCTGGCAGAAGGAACCTCGCAGGCACCGTGTCATCCTGTCGAAGAAGCAGCGGCGGCGGTGGCATCAGCCACGCCTGGGGAGCTGGGTCGCCCTGTTCCCTGGCACGCCCTGGCAAGGCGGCCGTGCGAGACCCAGTCCGGGCAGGGCTGGTCCGTTGGTGAGGGGAGCCACTCCAAGAACGCCCCAGGCGTTCTTGCCGGCAGAACGACCTAGGCCACGTGGCGCCTGGCCCGGGGGGGGGGCCCTTTTCTTTGGGTTGGGGGAACCAGGACTTGAAAGCCAGGTAGAAAGAGCAGAGGAGGGAGGGGGGGGGGGGGGGGGGGGGGAAAGCCATCAGCCGAACGCCGATTTCACGAGGCGCTTTTTGGGCTGCCTCGCAGGCTGCTTTCTCTAGCTGGGGAGGGGGCTTCTGCTCTATGGCTCAGCTCAGTTTTCCTTCCTGCTCCCCAGCCCACAAAAGAGGCCCAACAGGCTGGCCCGGATGGCCCCCGATTGTGCGTCAGGGAACCACCACTTCTTTGCCATACGGAGGAACCTGCAACAGGTGTGGCTGGGGACTTGCCTGTCTTGTGAATGGCATTTGGCCAGGCTGGGTAATCCGTCTCGGGGCAAGCCGACGAACGCAGAATCTTTCGGCTTCTTCCTGTGGGGGGGGGGATCCACTGTGCCTCTTCTGTCTCTTTCTCTCACCCCACCGCCCCTGCTTGCTCTCTCCCACCCAGGTTGGCACCCCTGCCCCACCCCTGCCTGCCGGCGATGGCCGTTCTCTCTGGCAGGGGCTGCAACTGGGGGCTCCAGACCCTCCTCCGCCGGGACGCTCAATTCAGTTCCCCCTCCCCCTGCCACCCCCCACCCCCCCCAGGTTGGCCTGGATGAGCCAGCCAGCTTGCGGAAGACAAATCTCGCGCTGCCCAAACTCTGGCAGACTTGCCCGGCGTTGCCTGGGAGCCTGGCTCCCTCTTGCATGGCACCGACTCTGGATGCCAGCCACCGGCAGCTCTGCCCCAAAGCAGCCCCCCCCCCACAGCCCCAGGCTGGAGAGGCCGCTCAGCTGGGGAGAAGAGTGTGTTTGGGGGGGGGGGGGGGGGTTCCTGAGAGCCTCACTTCCCGGAGCAGAGCAGGGGATTCGGGGGGTGGGGGGAAATCTGACCGGGGGAGGGGGGGGGGGGGGGGGGGCAAAAGAGGGCCATCCCCGTTGCTTCGCAGTCTCTTCTCCTAGGGGCGACGAAAGCAGCCAACGGTGGCCTTCCTCGCAAGGCCGGCGTGCTCGAAGGTGCTGTCTGCCCAGATGATGGGCGCCCGAGGCAAACTTGCATCCCCCGATCCCGGCGCCCCTCTCCTTTCCCGGGTGTGTGTGTGGGGGGGGGGGGAACAGCGCCCTTCCTCCCGGCCGGACAGCGCCTGGCTGTCCCGGAGCCGGCGCTTCGCCCTCTGCCCATGCTCGAAGGCTCCCGTTGCCCCATCATTCGGGTCGAGCGGCGGCGGGACAGCGCCAAATCGACGGGCAGGGGCGGGGGGGGTCCCTGCTCCTCACCTGCCTGGCCGCGTCTCCTTGCGCCCGCGCTCCGGCCCCGTCCGTCTCCCGGGCACGCTGCAGGACCCGGCGGGGCTTTTTAAGCCGGAGGCAGCGGAGGGAGGCGGGGAAGGGGAGGGAGGGCAGGATCCCAGGCGCGCCCCCCCCCCCGGAGCCCGGGGCTGGGGGGGTGGGGAAAAAAAAAAAGCAAGGCTGCCCTCTGCCGGCCGGTGCGCCGCTGCCTCGCTCGCCCGACGGCCGCCGAAGGGCTACTACGACCTGGCCCCTCGAGCAAGCCCTTGGCCGGTGGGGTCGCCGGACTCGCTCAGCCCTCCGGGATCCCGGCCGAAGGTTGCCCACCCCGACGGGGCCCTTTGCCGGGCACCCGGGGGGGGGGAAGGGGCCCGGTGCGCGCCCCCTCCGACGGAATCGACCCCAGCCTCCCGGGGGGAATCCGCTTCGCTTTGCCGTTCGGGAAGAACGTTCATGCCTCTCCGGACTAACACGCGGAGCTCCTTTACGAAAGGCGGGTGTGTGTGTGTGTGTGTGTGTGTGTGTGTTTTGTGTGTGGGTGCCTTTTTTCCCCCCCCCCCCCCCCCCGATTGATTAGGAGGGCAAGGCTTGGACGTGTCCCACCCACCCGTGGTTGCTTCCCTGGCCGGGGATCCTTCCCCGCACCCTGAAAAATCCAGCAGGGGGAAGAATCTATCCTCCCCCCCCCGTCCTCCACCGCCTTGGATGGCGAGCACGGCCGGGGGGTGGGGAGGGGGGGGGGGGGGGGAAATAACGGGCGGCCAGTTCGCAGAAGTTGCCGGTTTGCCGCGCTGCGCTCTTTTGCCAGCAGAGGGCGTCCTTGGCCAAGAAACCGGCCGGCCTGCGGAGGGGCGGGGCTTTCCTGCGCTCTCCCAACCGCGGGGCGGGGCGAGCGGGCTGCGGAGGTTGCCCGTCGCCTGCCCGTCGGACCGAGGTTCTCCCTCTGGGGCGGGGGGGGGGGGGCCGGGGGGGGGGGGGGGGGGGGGACAGATGGCGAGGGAGGTGCTAATCCGGGTGTGTGTGTCTGTGTGTCTTCAAAACGTGGCTTTTGGATGACTTGTGGACTTCAACTCCCAGAATTCCAATGCCAGCATGCCTGGCTGAGGAATTCTGGGAGTTGAAGTCCACAAGTCTCATCCAAGAGCCAAGTTTGAAGACCACACACATATACACACACACATACACACACACAGACCCTTGGCCTGGACTTTGGGCTCCCCCAAGAAGGGAAGTGCGGCAGCAAGTGCCAGCTTGGCCGTCTGCTTCTGCCCGTAGGAGCCCTCCCAGGACCGCGGAGCGTCTGCGGAAAGAGTTCGGAAGGTGCCAGGCATTTCCGTGCCCGTGGCCACAGGGCACAGCCTCCTAGCCCGCCGCCAACACAGCTGGCAGACGGTGACCCTGGAGGCAAGCCGGGCTCCGGGCATGCGCAAGCTCCCCCCCCCCCCCCCCCCCAGCATTGCAAGCAAAAAGGCCCGAAGTTGCCAATCCGGAAAGGAGAAAATGCCAGCCTGCGGCTGCAACAGCTGTAAAAACAAGAGCGAGCTAAACATTAGCCCGGTGAGAAAACAACAGCTGTGGCCTTTCAACACACATACGCACACACGCAGAACGAGCCAAGAAATGCTCCCTCCGCAGCATCTGGGACAGATTGGAGGTGGGGATCCTGAGGGTCCTCGTTGCTTGCCCTCCCACCCCACCCCACCCCAGGGGACAGTAGCAGCATCCAGCCTGGGTGGGCAAAGGCACCCGGTTCTCCGGGGAAGGAAAAAAATGTTTTCCTGTCTGCCAGGCGTGGAGAAAGATCATGGAGGGCTTTGGAGAACTACGAGGCTGTCTGAATGGAGCTTCCTGCAGATTCCTCTTTGCAGGCCCCCCACCCACCCCGGGAGAGCCAGGCTCCCGTCTTACCCTTTGCAGCCCTGCCACCCACCTCACCAGCTTCCCTTCTCTGGGTTTGAACATCTGGGTCCTGAAATAGGGGCAGATGTGGGGGAAAAAGGGGACACGTGGAGTGCCTCTGGATCTGAACTCAACCATGCCAGTGGCCAGAAAGGCAACCACACCGGGTTGTGTGTGTGTGTGTGTGTGTGTGAGGGGCTGTTGTTCTGGAGGGTCCAGATGCTCTGCTGGCATTTGGGACCTTTTCAGGCCCAACAATGCCTTCTTAGCAGCCCAATTTGACCCCCCAGCAGGTTACTGCCTGCTCAGAAAATGATTCCCCCCCCCCCAGCAAGAGAAACAGACTTGGGCTGGGTGGGTAGCAGTTTAGCTGCATGCAAGGGGGCAGGAGGATCCCCTTGCCAGGCTGCCAAGGGTCTGTTCCCAGACGACCACCCCCCCCCACCCACCCCCCCGCCCCACAAGAAGGGTTAGGGTTATATATATATATAGATTTATATATAAATATAATAAGTCAATCAAATCAATAGGTCAGGGCTTGCCTCCCTCCGTGCCAGTTTCCCATCTTGGGGGGGGGGGAGGAGGGGGCGTCACAGGATGGGAGGCGGCCTTGCACAACTTCCTTCCAGGAGGGTAACAATGCCAAACTCTTTCAGGAGACGGGAAGGAAATTTCAGAAGAGGCCTGAGGGCAGAGCCGCTCAGTCTGGGAAAAAAAAAAAAGAGATGGCTCAGGCGGATTTCTGGCCGGCTTTTGTGGCAAGCTGGCCTGCTGCTTTATGGGGGGGGGGGGGGGGGGGAACACCGGCAGGGCGGGGGGGGGGGGGGGGGGGGGGGGGGGGGGGGGGCCCCCAGGGGGCCCCCCCCCCCCCCCCCAGCTAGGCCCAGCCTCTCTGTCCTGCAGGGCTGGAGAGATTTGGTGGATCCAACCTGTCGCTAAACCATCCGTGCATCGAGGGCATTCGCCACTGGAATCCCTTTTTTTTTTTCCATTTAGTGACCAAAGTTAACGACGACGGCCCTGAAAAATGCGACTTAGGGTAGTTTTCCACATTTATGACCAGTGCGGCGTCCCCGGAGAGGGTCACGGGATGAAAACTCCCAAGGCTTGGCCGCTGGTTCGTAATTATTACCATGGAGACAGGATCCTGGGATTCCCGCCCCCCCCCCCCCCCCCCTCCGCAGCTTCCTGAGAAACAGTAAAGTGAGGCCAAAGTCACCCAACATCTCGTTTAGCAACATAAATGCTGGGCTGGCAGGTGGTCGTAAATCAAGGACTTCCCGCAGCGTAACTTATGGAAGCTGGGCACTTGAAGAGAGCATCTCCGTTTTAATGAATGGGATAGAGCCGGGTGTTACAGCCACAATTTGGTATACGCACACGTGCGCGCACACACACACACAAACACGGACACTCAGGGTTGCCGTGTCCGGACATATCCGGACGGCGAGCTCCCGCGATCCTCTCCCTCCACGAGCAGCTGGAGCGGTCCCGGCGAACGGGAGGACTTCCGAAGTTCAGGGGTGCCCAGGCCGCCCGGCGCCCCCCCCCCACCCCCACGCGGCCAGGTGAGTGGGCGGGGCGTGGCCGCTTCCAGCGCACCTGGGCAGGAGGAATCGCCTCCAGAGTAACTCCTCCTCCTCCTCCCCCCTCGCCAGCGGAGTCCCGCCCCTCCGCCGCGGATTGGCCGGAGAAAAGCAGGTGTGCCCGCTTGACCGGCTGCGATTGGGCGGTGCCCCAGGCTGGTCGCTGGGTCGGCGGCGTCCTGGCGAGGAGCTCGGCGGCAGCAGCAGCAGCAGCAGCCGCCCCGCAGGCTGACCCGGGGCGGCGAGGCGGGCGCGGAGGCCTTCTGCGGCGGCGGCGGCCATGGTGAGCTGGGGCAAGGGGAAGGGCGAGGTCGGGGCCTGATGCTCGGGACCCTTTCCCCTCCCCCGGGCGGCTCTCCCGCCCCGGCTTTCCTCCGGGCCTCTCCACGCGGCTAGTCCTCAGCGAGCGGCGCCCAAGGAGGCGAGTCCCTCTGCTGCGCTCCATCCGGGGAGTCTCAGCCGCGGAGCAGGACCCTACCCGGGGCTTCCCCCCCTTCTCCTCCTCCTGGTCCCGGACGCTCTTTGGCCCAACGTGGGGCGTCCTCCCGAAGGAGCGCCAGCGGCCAGGGCGGAGCCGCACATGCCCGGCGTCCCTCCGGTCAGCGGACTCTCGGGCCTAAGGCGCTGGCCGAGCGCGACGGCCTCGCCATCTCTCCCTCTCTCTCTCTCCCTGGGCGCGGATGGGCTTCTAAGTCTGGCGGGGGCCGCGCTCGCCGCTCGCTTCGGGCCCGCCGCCTCCCCTCGGTGGGATCGGGACGGAGCCGCCCGCCCGGCGAGGCTTGGCTGGGCTCCTCCTCCTCCTCCTGCTGGGCGAAGCTGCTTTCTGGCACGGGCGCTCCGCCGGCCAAGGTCTGGCTGCGAGTCGAGGTCGCGCGGTCCGGCCACGAGCAAGGCGGGAGAGATCCTGGCGGCGCCGCCGCTTCTTCTCTTCGCGCAGGGAGTCCCGGACCGGGGCTGCCTCCTCTCGGCTCTTCAACTTCAGCTCTGGCCGGGCTCCCTCAGCCGCTCCTCTTTTATAGGCAGGTTTTTCCACCCCCCCCAAAAAAAACAACCCCCCGCTGGACCCTGATTGGAGGCCCCGCCGGGCCCCCTCATTGGCCCTTCCTCGGCGGCGCGGCGGCCAATGGCCGGGGTGTAGTTGGGGCGAAAGGGAAGAGGGTCCCAGCCGATGTCTCCCTCCCTCCCGTTCTGCTTCCAGGCCTGCCTGAGGCTGGGGGGGGGGGGGGAGGAGAAGCCCCTGCCCCCCCCCCCCCCCGCTGACTTTGTGGGTGCAGGGGGGGCAGGCAGAGGACAGGGGGGGCTCAGTGGGTTAGGACGCTGAGCTTGTCGATCAGAAGGTCGGCAGTTTGGCGGGTCGAATCCCGAGTGCCGCGTAACAGAGTGAGCGCCTGTTACTTGTCCCAGCTTCTGCCAACCTAGCAGTTCGAAAGCACGTAAAAATGCATGGCTCTTCGGCTTTGAAACGGAGATGAGCACCGGCCCCTTGAGTCGGAAACGACTAGCACGCGTGTGCGGGGGGGGGGGGGGAACCTTGACCTTTACCTCCAGACCTGCCTTTTCTCTCCCCCCACCCCCAACCTCCAAGGCCTTCCCAGGGCTCACCCTCCAGCCAGGCTGCTTTGGCTTGCCTCAGAGGCCTGCGAACGAGAGCCGCCGTCCTGGGGGCGCCTGGCCTGAGAAAAGGGGAGAGTGGAGACCGCCCCCCGG
>JAKJMR010035485.1:520-11592 GCA_024449315.1 Daboia siamensis
CTCTTTTTTTCTCCTCTCTCTCCTCTTTCTCTCTCTCTTCTCTCTCTCCTCTCTCTCCTCTTTCTCTCTCTCCTCTCTCCTTTCTCTCTTTTTCTTTCTCTCTCCTCTTTTCTCTTTCTTTCTCTCTCTCTCTCTCTCTCTCCTTTCTTTCTCTCTCTTTCTCTCTCTCTCTCTCCTTTCTCTCTCTCTCTCTCCTCTGTCTCTCTCTCTTCCCTTTTGTCTGCCCAAGGCTCATTTTACCAGGAGAAATAGCTGGGAAAAGGCTTGGAGAGGCCAGGATGTGATGTTGGCTCCTTTCATCCTCACCCGCCAGTCTCAAAGCACGTGATGGCAGGGCAGCGGCTTCCTCAAGAGATTCCTTGGCACTGACGCTCTTTCGTTCGCTCCGGGGCTTTTTGTGTTTTGGGGAAGCAGCCTGGCTTCCTTCAGGCTGCAACCTTTGTTTGCGCCCGTGCGCTCCTTCCTTCTGCCACTCCCCCCCCCCCAAAAACAACACCACACCTTGACAATCAGGTGTCTCTCTGCGTGTGTGCATGTGTGGCTGTTTCCCACTTAGGGAAGTTAAGTGCCCGCAAGGTGACATGAGCCAACCGTGGGGTTCCCGCTGCCCTGCCTGCCTCGCCCGCTGGGCCGGGGTCTGTATGCATCACCTGGAGCTTTGCCAACCTTTTGAGGTTTCCCGGGAACGGGCGAGGCACGGGCTTTGTCGTTCCTTCCTCTTTCGGCTTCCCTTCCTCCTCCACCCAGCCAGAAGCCTCCTTACCTTAGAGAGCGCCACAAAGGGAAATCGATCCATTTCCAATATGGTTTCCTCCCCACTTCTCTGCTGCAGCTGCCCCTTGAGGATGCGAGCGGCCGTCACGGTGGCAATGCCCATCCCTGCTGCAGGAGAGCCTGGGTGAGTAGCTGACCTCCCCCCCCCCCCGGCCGGGGGAGCTGTGCCTACCAGTTAGGAGACACACACCCCCAGGTTGCCGCCGGAGCTGCCTCAAGTTTCCCCATCCAGCCATGGTGACACGGCAGCCCCGGAGCCTCGGGGGTCTCCCAAATGTCCTCCACGGAAGAATGTTTGGGTCGGCGGCGGCGGTGGTGCCCAACGGGCACTTCCCCCTGCCGCATCGAAAGCAATCTCAGCCCAGCCTGCCTCGCAGGACTGTTGTTGTGGGGGGAAAAGCGGTGGAGGCAGTACACTCATCGCCTCAAGTGATTTATCAAAATAAGGAAGGCAGAAACATGTTTAAGAAAGTTTCTCTTGGAGGACCCCCTTCTCTCTTCTGGGGGGGGGGCTTTCCCCTCCCCACACCCATCCAGTGGCAGCTAAACTAGTCAAGGAGAGAAGCAACCTCGAACGAAGGAGAAACTTCCTGACAGTGGGAACAATTAACTAGCGGAACCACCTGCCTCCAGAAGCGGTGAATGCTCCAACACTGAAATGTCTGAAATGGTATAGGCTCTCCTGCCTGAGCAGGGGGTTGGACTAGATGACCTCCCAGGTCCCTTCCAACTTTATTATTACAATGTTATCAACTTGCACCACCCACCGTCTCCGAGGAAGAGGATGATGTTCCTGGCCACGTTGGTGTTCAGCTTTTGAAGGCTCAGGGCTCTCCGCAGCGTCTCCTGGGCCTGCAGCCGCCAGAACTGGGGGTCCTTCTCCTTTTCTGCAATGGGGGAGAGGAAGCAGCTAACAGCACCCCGATAGCTGTGCTTCGGGTAAGCTACACGCACACACATACATGCACACACACAGGTATACAGCGTTGACGAATGGGGCTTCCGCTGGCCAAGCGCCCCAGCCAGTTGTCCTCACCTGGGACCACAAAGGACGCCTGCCCCAAGAAGGGTAGCATCATCATCATCATCATCATCATCATCATCATCGTAAGGGGCTTCATGGTGAGGTCTCAGGGATCCAGTTTCTCCAGCAGAAGGAAACCTCTCAGGATCCTGCAAGAAGCACAGGGACATCCTCATCAGCCAGAGTCAGCCGCCCAGATCAGCACGATCACTTAAAACATGAGCCAGCCGCGTGCGGCGGCAACCAAAGAAGAAAACACAATCCTTGGCTGTATAAACAGAGGCGTAGAATCAAAATCGCGCGAAGCGTTAGCGCCGCTTTGTCAAGCCTCGATAAGGCCACCCCTGGGATTCGGCCTCCAGTTTTTGGGGGGGCGAAATGCAAAGAAGAACAACCAAGATGATTGAAGTGCCCTGCAGACAACAAACATACGGAGAACGGTTGCAGGATTTGGGTTTGGCTAGTCTAGAGAAAAGGACGGGGGGGGGGGGGGGAACAGGATAGCAGTCTTCCAGTATCTCAGGGGCTGCCCCAAAGAAGAGGGAGTCAAGCTATGCTCCAAAGCGCCTGAAGGCAGGACAAGAAGCAACGGATGGAAACTTAAGGAGAGAAGCAACCTGGAATTAAGGAGAGACTTCCCAACAGTGAGAACAATTCACCAGTGGAACAGCTTGCCACCAGACGTTGTGGGTGCTCCAACCCTCCCAAGAAGAGACTGGACAACCATTTGTATGGAATGGTAAAAGGTTTCTGGCTTGAGCAGGGGGTTGGACTAGAAGACCTCCAAGGTCCCTTCCAGCTCTATTCCGATTAACAGCAATAGCCACAGGGGCCACCAGAGGAGTGGGGGGAAGTCTGGAGGGGGTCTTCACCGGACCACCCTCTTGTCTTGGAAAAGCTGCAGGAGAAGGCAAGCACATCGGCCTGCCTTTGCTGCTCCTTCCCTCCCTCCCTGCTCTGCTCCCCCCCCCCCAGGCCTCCAGCTGTGGCACCAGGATTCCCTGGCGGGAGAAGATTGCGAGCCCTGGTGGCTGGCAGCCCTTCTCCTGCCCTGCGGTTTCAGCTCGGCTTCCTGTGTGTTGCCTCACGGGCAGCACACTTCCCTGAAAAGGGGTGTGTGTGTGTGTTTGTGTGTCAGGTGCTGCAACAGCCACCTCCTGGGGAGCAATCTTGCTTTGGCCTCCGGGAAGAGGACAGCCATTAACCCTCGTGTCACAAGCTTGCAACTGGTGGAGGAATGGGGGGGGGTGCGCAGCCTTTGCCCCCCTCCCCCCCCTCCACTGCTCACCCTGGGGACTTTGAGCTTATCTTTGGAGCCCACGGAAGGGCAGACTGGACAAGCTGAGAAAGCTGGCTGAGCCCTCCGTGTTTGGGTGGGGAAGAGCGCCAAGGAACGCGGAGCCGTAATCTGGAATGGAAATCTCTCTCAGAAAATAAATAAATAAAAAAAGCTCCTGGGTCAACCGCCTCCTTATCCTGGTCGCAAGATGGCTGGACGGTGTGTCCAGCTGAAAAGAAGGTGAAATAACCTCCCGGTGCAAGGTTTGGAGAGCTAGCTGGAGTACTTCTGGCAAAGCAAAACTTCTCCCCGTTGGCGTCTACGGGATACGTTGGGCTTTTAAACTCATGACTGGCTTACCTGGATGGCGCCAGGTGAGGAAGATGCCTTTAACTGGACAGAGAGCCAAGGAGGAGCCTTGGCCAGTCCTGGAGGAGCTGGGGGCTATTACCAATTTCGGCCAGCTGGACCCGCGTCATTTGGCTGCTTGCAGGCTCCCAAGCAAAGCCTCCCCAAGAGGGCTTGAACAAGTTCAGGGTGCAGCTCATCCCTCAACAAACCCTTGGGATTCCCCACCCCTGTCCCCTTTCCATGCATCTGGCTGGTCACACGCGTCTTTCCCACCAGATGCAGAATCCTCTTCCAGGCCACCGCCACCACCTGCGTGTGGGGCAAAGCGGCTTTCCCCGGCCATAAGCCTCTCTTTGCTGCCACTTAATTCTCTGGGATTATTCCCCTGAGCGCCGCTGAATC
The DNA here is from genome assembly GCA_024449315.1 of Daboia siamensis. Taxonomy (NCBI): domain Eukaryota; kingdom Metazoa; phylum Chordata; class Lepidosauria; order Squamata; family Viperidae; genus Daboia; species Daboia siamensis. Next base: position 4,351 of record JAKJMR010035485.1, read on the forward strand.
CATCCAATGCGCTTAAGAGAAGCCCCGGAGCCTTCGGCAGGCAAGCCTGAATGAAGCCAACTCTCCCTCCCCCACCCCACTCCTCGCCTTCCCCCGGTCCCAGCAAAGAAAGAGGCGGATGGAGGCATTTCCCAAGCCGCTTGGCACCTGGGCTGCCCGGAGCAGCTGCTGCCGCCTTGCCCTGGCAGCCACAGAAAGTAGGGGAGGGGGTGGCTGAGACAGCCACCGTAAGCAAGAGCTGGGGGGGCTTCCTCTGCAAGATGGAACCGGAGATTTGGGAAAGAGACTCTCGTCACCGTCCTGCCTGGTTGCCCAGAGCCAGGAGCCAGAGCGGAGGCTCGCCCAGTCCCAGCCTTCAGGGACTCCAGCTGAAGGCTCTCCTGACACAGGGGAAGTCCGGGGAAGAACACCTCAGAAGCCAGGATTTTGCAACCCAGATGGAGCTGCAGCGGACCGTCTGAGGCCGACCCCCCCACCCTGGCCATGCCCCAGAGGCCTCTGCTTTCCGCCCAACGGAGGCCGCTGGCAGAAGGAACCTCGCAGGCACCGTGTCATCCTGTCGAAGAAGCAGCGGCGGCGGTGGCATCAGCCACGCCTGGGGAGCTGGGTCGCCCTGTTCCCTGGCACGCCCTGGCAAGGCGGCCGTGCGAGACCCAGTCCGGGCAGGGCTGGTCCGTTGGTGAGGGGAGCCACTCCAAGAACGCCCCAGGCGTTCTTGCCGGCAGAACGACCTAGGCCACGTGGCGCCTGGCCCGGGGGGGGGCCCTTTTCTTTGGGTTGGGGGAACCAGGACTTGAAAGCCAGGTAGAAAGAGCAGAGGAGGAAGATGGCGGGGGGGGGGGGGGGGGAAAGCCATCAGCCGAACGCCGATTTCACGAGGCGCTTTTTGGGCTGCCTCGCAGGCTGCTTTCTCTAGCTGGGGAGGGGGCTTCTGCTCTATGGCTCAGCTCAGTTTTCCTTCCTGCTCCCCAGCCCACAAAAGAGGCCCAACAGGCTGGCCCGGATGGCCCCCGATTGTGCGTCAGGGAACCACCACTTCTTTGCCATACGGAGGAACCTGCAACAGGTGTGGCTGGGGACTTGCCTGTCTTGTGAATGGCATTTGGCCAGGCTGGGTAATCCGTCTCGGGGCAAGCCGACGAACGCAGAATCTTTCGGCTTCTTCCTGTGGGGGGGGGGGATCCACTGTGCCTCTTCTGTCTCTTTCTCTCACCCCACCGCCCCTGCTTGCTCTCTCCCACCCAGGTTGGCACCCCTGCCCCACCCCTGCCTGCCGGCGATGGCCGTTCTCTCTGGCAGGGGCTGCAACTGGGGGCTCCAGACCCTCCTCCGCCGGGACGCTCAATTCAGTTCCCCCTCCCCCTGCCACCCCCCACCCCCCCCAGGTTGGCCTGGATGAGCCAGCCAGCTTGCGGAAGACAAATCTCGCGCTGCCCAAACTCTGGCAGACTTGCCCGGCGTTGCCTGGGAGCCTGGCTCCCTCTTGCATGGCACCGACTCTGGATGCCAGCCACCGGCAGCTCTGCCCCAAAGCAGCCCCCCCCCCACAGCCCCAGGCTGGAGAGGCCGCTCAGCTGGGGAGAAGAGTGTGTTTGGGGGGGGGGGGGGGGGTTCCTGAGAGCCTCACTTCCCGGAGCAGAGCAGGGGATTCGGGGGGTGGGGGGAAATCTGACCGGGGGAGGGGGGGGGGGGGGGGGGGCAAAAGAGGGCCATCCCCGTTGCTTCGCAGTCTCTTCTCCTAGGGGCGACGAAAGCAGCCAACGGTGGCCTTCCTCGCAAGGCCGGCGTGCTCGAAGGTGCTGTCTGCCCAGATGATGGGCGCCCGAGGCAAACTTGCATCCCCCGATCCCGGCGCCCCTCTCCTTTCCCGGGTGTGTGTGTGGGGGGGGGGGGAACAGCGCCCTTCCTCCCGGCCGGACAGCGCCTGGCTGTCCCGGAGCCGGCGCTTCGCCCTCTGCCCATGCTCGAAGGCTCCCGTTGCCCCATCATTCGGGTCGAGCGGCGGCGGGACAGCGCCAAATCGACGGGCAGGGGCGGGGGGGTCCCTGCTCCTCACCTGCCTGGCCGCGTCTCCTTGCGCCCGCGCTCCGGCCCCGTCCGTCTCCCGGGCACGCTGCAGGACCCGGCGGGGCTTTTTAAGCCGGAGGCAGCGGAGGGAGGCGGGGAAGGGGAGGGAGGGCAGGATCCCAGGCGCGCCCCCCCCCCCGGAGCCCGGGGCTGGGGGGGTGGGGAAAAAAAAAAAGCAAGGCTGCCCTCTGCCGGCCGGTGCGCCGCTGCCTCGCTCGCCCGACGGCCGCCGAAGGGCTACTACGACCTGGCCCCTCGAGCAAGCCCTTGGCCGGTGGGGTCGCCGGACTCGCTCAGCCCTCCGGGATCCCGGCCGAAGGTTGCCCACCCCGACGGGGCCCTTTGCCGGGCACCCGGGGGGGGGGAAGGGGCCCGGTGCGCGCCCCCTCCGACGGAATCGACCCCAGCCTCCCGGGGGGAATCCGCTTCGCTTTGCCGTTCGGGAAGAACGTTCATGCCTCTCCGGACTAACACGCGGAGCTCCTTTACGAAAGGCGGGTGTGTGTGTGTGTGTGTGTGTGTGTGTGTTTTGTGTGTGGGTGCCTTTTTTCCCCCCCCCCCCCCCCCCGATTGATTAGGAGGGCAAGGCTTGGACGTGTCCCACCCACCCGTGGTTGCTTCCCTGGCCGGGGATCCTTCCCCGCACCCTGAAAAATCCAGCAGGGGGAAGAATCTATCCTCCCCCCCCCCTCCCCCCCCCCCTTGGATGGCGAGCACGGCCGGGGGGGGGGGGGGGGGGGGGGGGGGGGGGGGGAAATAACGGGCGGCCAGTTCGCAGAAGTTGCCGGTTTGCCGCGCTGCGCTCTTTTGCCAGCAGAGGGCGTCCTTGGCCAAGAAACCGGCCGGCCTGCGGAGGGGCGGGGCTTTCCTGCGCTCTCCCAACCGCGGGGCGGGGCGAGCGGGCTGCGGAGGTTGCCCGTCGCCTGCCCGTCGGACCGAGGTTCTCCCTCTGGGGCGGGGGGGGGGGGACAGATGGCGAGGGAGGTGCTAATCCGGGTGTGTGTGTCTGTGTGTCTTCAAAACGTGGCTTTTGGATGACTTGTGGACTTCAACTCCCAGAATTCCAATGCCAGCATGCCTGGCTGAGGAATTCTGGGAGTTGAAGTCCACAAGTCTCATCCAAGAGCCAAGTTTGAAGACCACACACATATACACACACACATACACACACACAGACCCTTGGCCTGGACTTTGGGCTCCCCCAAGAAGGGAAGTGCGGCAGCAAGTGCCAGCTTGGCCGTCTGCTTCTGCCCGTAGGAGCCCTCCCAGGACCGCGGAGCGTCTGCGGAAAGAGTTCGGAAGGTGCCAGGCATTTCCGTGCCCGTGGCCACAGGGCACAGCCTCCTAGCCCGCCGCCAACACAGCTGGCAGACGGTGACCCTGGAGGCAAGCCGGGCTCCGGGCATGCGCAAGCTCCCCCCCCCCCCCCCCCCCAGCATTGCAAGCAAAAAGGCCCGAAGTTGCCAATCCGGAAAGGAGAAAATGCCAGCCTGCGGCTGCAACAGCTGTAAAAACAAGAGCGAGCTAAACATTAGCCCGGTGAGAAAACAACAGCTGTGGCCTTTCAACACACATACGCACACACGCAGAACGAGCCAAGAAATGCTCCCTCCGCAGCATCTGGGACAGATTGGAGGTGGGGATCCTGAGGGTCCTCGTTGCTTGCCCTCCCACCCCACCCCACCCCAGGGGACAGTAGCAGCATCCAGCCTGGGTGGGCAAAGGCACCCGGTTCTCCGGGGAAGGAAAAAAATGTTTTCCTGTCTGCCAGGCGTGGAGAAAGATCATGGAGGGCTTTGGAGAACTACGAGGCTGTCTGAATGGAGCTTCCTGCAGATTCCTCTTTGCAGGCCCCCCACCCACCCCGGGAGAGCCAGGCTCCCGTCTTACCCTTTGCAGCCCTGCCACCCACCTCACCAGCTTCCCTTCTCTGGGTTTGAACATCTGGGTCCTGAAATAGGGGCAGATGTGGGGGAAAAAGGGGACACGTGGAGTGCCTCTGGATCTGAACTCAACCATGCCAGTGGCCAGAAAGGCAACCACACCGGGTTGTGTGTGTGTGTGTGTGTGTGTGTGAGGGGCTGTTGTTCTGGAGGGTCCAGATGCTCTGCTGGCATTTGGGACCTTTTCAGGCCCAACAATGCCTTCTTAGCAGCCCAATTTGACCCCCCAGCAGGTTACTGCCTGCTCAGAAAATGATTCCCCCCCCCCCAGCAAGAGAAACAGACTTGGGCTGGGTGGGTAGCAGTTTAGCTGCATGCAAGGGGGCAGGAGGATCCCCTTGCCAGGCTGCCAAGGGTCTGTTCCCAGACGACCACCCCCCCCACCCACCCCCCCGCCCCACAAGAAGGGTTAGGGTTATATATATATATAGATTTATATATAAATATAATAAGTCAATCAAATCAATAGGTCAGGGCTTGCCTCCCTCCGTGCCAGTTTCCCATCTTGGGGGGGGGGGAGGAGGGGGCGTCACAGGATGGGAGGCGGCCTTGCACAACTTCCTTCCAGGAGGGTAACAATGCCAAACTCTTTCAGGAGACGGGAAGGAAATTTCAGAAGAGGCCTGAGGGCAGAGCCGCTCAGTCTGGGAAAAAAAAAAAAGAGATGGCTCAGGCGGATTTCTGGCCGGCTTTTGTGGCAAGCTGGCCTGCTGCTTTATGGGGGGGGGGGGGGGGGGGAACACCGGCAGGGCGGGGGGGGGGGGGGGGGGGGGGGGGGGGGGGGGGCCCCCAGGGGGCCCCCCCCCCCCCCCCCAGCTAGGCCCAGCCTCTCTGTCCTGCAGGGCTGGAGAGATTTGGTGGATCCAACCTGTCGCTAAACCATCCGTGCATCGAGGGCATTCGCCACTGGAATCCCTTTTTTTTTTTCCATTTAGTGACCAAAGTTAACGACGACGGCCCTGAAAAATGCGACTTAGGGTAGTTTTCCACATTTATGACCAGTGCGGCGTCCCCGGAGAGGGTCACGGGATGAAAACTCCCAAGGCTTGGCCGCTGGTTCGTAATTATTACCATGGAGACAGGATCCTGGGGTTCCCCCCCCCCCCCCCCACCACCCTTTGCAGCTTCCTGAGAAACAGTAAAGTGAGGCCAAAGTCACCCAACATCTCGTTTAGCAACATAAATGCTGGGCTGGCAGGTGGTCGTAAATCAAGGACTTCCCGCAGCGTAACTTATGGAAGCTGGGCACTTGAAGAGAGCATCTCCGTTTTAATGAATGGGATAGAGCCGGGTGTTACAGCCACAATTTGGTATACGCACACGTGCGCGCACACACACACACAAACACGGACACTCAGGGTTGCCGTGTCCGGACATATCCGGACGGCGAGCTCCCGCGATCCTCTCCCTCCACGAGCAGCTGGAGCGGTCCCGGCGAACGGGAGGACTTCCGAAGTTCAGGGGTGCCCAGGCCGCCCGGCGCCCCCCCCCACCCCCACGCGGCCAGGTGAGTGGGCGGGGCGTGGCCGCTTCCAGCGCACCTGGGCAGGAGGAATCGCCTCCAGAGTAACTCCTCCTCCTCCTCCCCCCTCGCCAGCGGAGTCCCGCCCCTCCGCCGCGGATTGGCCGGAGAAAAGCAGGTGTGCCCGCTTGACCGGCTGCGATTGGGCGGTGCCCCAGGCTGGTCGCTGGGTCGGCGGCGTCCTGGCGAGGAGCTCGGCGGCAGCAGCAGCAGCAGCAGCCGCCCCGCAGGCTGACCCGGGGCGGCGAGGCGGGCGCGGAGGCCTTCTGCGGCGGCGGCGGCCATGGTGAGCTGGGGCAAGGGGAAGGGCGAGGTCGGGGCCTGATGCTCGGGACCCTTTCCCCTCCCCCGGGCGGCTCTCCCGCCCCGGCTTTCCTCCGGGCCTCTCCACGCGGCTAGTCCTCAGCGAGCGGCGCCCAAGGAGGCGAGTCCCTCTGCTGCGCTCCATCCGGGGAGTCTCAGCCGCGGAGCAGGACCCTACCCGGGGCTTCCCCCCCTTCTCCTCCTCCTGGTCCCGGACGCTCTTTGGCCCAACGTGGGGCGTCCTCCCGAAGGAGCGCCAGCGGCCAGGGCGGAGCCGCACATGCCCGGCGTCCCTCCGGTCAGCGGACTCTCGGGCCTAAGGCGCTGGCCGAGCGCGACGGCCTCGCCATCTCTCCCTCTCTCTCTCTCCCTGGGCGCGGATGGGCTTCTAAGTCTGGCGGGGGCCGCGCTCGCCGCTCGCTTCGGGCCCGCCGCCTCCCCTCGGTGGGATCGGGACGGAGCCGCCCGCCCGGCGAGGCTTGGCTGGGCTCCTCCTCCTCCTCCTGCTGGGCGAAGCTGCTTTCTGGCACGGGCGCTCCGCCGGCCAAGGTCTGGCTGCGAGTCGAGGTCGCGCGGTCCGGCCACGAGCAAGGCGGGAGAGATCCTGGCGGCGCCGCCGCTTCTTCTCTTCGCGCAGGGAGTCCCGGACCGGGGCTGCCTCCTCTCGGCTCTTCAACTTCAGCTCTGGCCGGGCTCCCTCAGCCGCTCCTCTTTTATAGGCAGGTTTTTCCACCCCCCCCCAAAAAAACAACCCCCCGCTGGACCCTGATTGGAGGCCCCGCCGGGCCCCCTCATTGGCCCTTCCTCGGCGGCGCGGCGGCCAATGGCCGGGGTGTAGTTGGGGCGAAAGGGAAGAGGGTCCCAGCCGATGTCTCCCTCCCTCCCGTTCTGCTTCCAGGCCTGCCTGAGGCTGGGGGGGGGGGGGGAGGAGAAGCCCCTGCCCCCCCCCCCCCCCGCTGACTTTGTGGGTGCAGGGGGGGCAGGCAGAGGACAGGGGGGGCTCAGTGGGTTAGGACGCTGAGCTTGTCGATCAGAAGGTCGGCAGTTTGGCGGGTCGAATCCCGAGTGCCGCGTAACAGAGTGAGCGCCTGTTACTTGTCCCAGCTTCTGCCAACCTAGCAGTTCGAAAGCACGTAAAAATGCATGGCTCTTCGGCTTTGAAACGGAGATGAGCACCGGCCCCTTGAGTCGGAAACGACTAGCACGCGTGTGCGGGGGGGGGGGGGGAACCTTGACCTTTACCTCCAGACCTGCCTTTTCTCTCCCCCCACCCCCAACCTCCAAGGCCTTCCCAGGGCTCACCCTCCAGCCAGGCTGCTTTGGCTTGCCTCAGAGGCCTGCGAACGAGAGCCGCCGTCCTGGGGGCGCCTGGCCTGAGAAAAGGGGAGAGTGGAGACCGCCCCCCGG
>JAKJMR010035486.1:0-21137 GCA_024449315.1 Daboia siamensis
AGGTTTCCAAGCTGAGCCATGCTGGCTCAGGAATTCTGGGAGTTGTAATCCACGAGTCATGAGGGGGCCATAGTTCCCCCATGCTGGCTCAGGAATTCTGGGAGTTGAAGTCCACCAGTCATCAAAGAGCCAAGGTTGCCTAGCCCTGGCCCAGAGGAATCACATGGGCCTCTGTGTAATAAACCCCCAGGCCTCAGAATAACACAGTTGGAAAGGACCTTGGAGGCCCTCTAGTCCAACCCCCTGCTCAGGCAAGGAAACCCTATACCAGGGGTAGGCAACCTCGGCTCTTTGATGACTCTGTGGACTTCAACTCCCAGAATTCCTGAGCCAGCCTGGCTCAGCATGGAAACCTCTCCCTTTCCCCTCAGCGTGGTTGGCTCAGGAATTCTGGGAGTTGAAGTCCACCAGTCATCAAAGAGCCAAGGTTGCCTACCCCTGCCCTGAGCTGATGTGGGAAGCGCAATCCGGCCTCTCTGCTTTCTGGGGCTGCTGGCACCACAGCCACTTCCTGGGGTACCAGGGGGTGCCACATTGGTCTCCCCAACAGTCTCCCCCAGGGCCACAGCTCCTCTTCCTCCTCCATCAGGATTCGGCTGGGCTGGCAGCATTTCCCCCCTCAATGTTTGCTCTTGGACCATCTCCCACCAGCATTAGCCAACATAGGGAGGCGGGGGACACACAGGCAGCAGAAAACCGCATTTGGGGTAACGCAAGCCAGAGATAATGCAAAACTGCATTTTTCTGCTCGCCACAACTGTTGGTGTTTGTTCCAAAGCAAAAAATTCCATCAGATTGAAAAGAAAAAAGAGAGAGATAATTCTCAAGAGAATTAACCTCTTCGCACCCGGTCGCTTTTATGGGCTACTCCCGGGGGTCCCTCTGCTCAAACTGGGCTATTCACCAGGGACCCCGCAACTACAGCCCCCCCCCAAAGAAAAAATCAAAGCTGATCCCAATCGCTTTGATCCTGGCTATGGATCTTTCTATATCTTCAATGGTCCAAAAAAAGCCCCAACCCCGAACGTTTTGGTGGTCCGCTTTTTCAAAACATCAACTAAAGTAATTTTGACTATTATTCTCTTCCAGTTCCCACCCCACCCCACCCCTCTCCACAACTTTTGGTTCCCAAGTTCTTAGGTTTCTTGAAGTGCTGCCATGGTCTGATGCAAAATAACTGGATGTTGGCTAGCGGCTTTTAAAAGCTTTTTTTTTTTCTGGACTTGAAAGCAAAATGTAGACTTTGGGTTCTGTAATTTGGTATGCAAGAATGTACCCGGGTTTTTTTTTTTCTTCCTTCCATATCCTTCATCTTTTTCCTGCTGTTTAGTCATCTTTATTAAATGAATCCATGCCTTCCGACGCCATCGGATTCCTAACTTTTTATCCTGTGAGGATCTTTCAGTGCTCACGATCCTCTCAGATTAATCCGGCTTGTCTCTACATCTCTCTCTTCATTCCGTTGCAAAACGTACCTGATTATTATAGTAAAATGATCAAAGGCCTGGAGACTAAAACAATATGAAGAACGGCTGCAGGACTTGGGTTTGGCTCATCCAGAGATTAGGGGAGACATGATAGCAGTATTCCAGTGTTTGAGGGGCTGCCCCAAAGAAGAGGGGGTCCAACTATTCACCAAAGCACCAAGAGGCAGGATGAGAAACAATGGTTGGAAACTGACCAAGGAGAGAAGCAACCTGGAATTAAGGAGAAACTTCCTGACAGTGAGGACAATTAACCAGTGGAACAGCTTGCCACCAGAAATCATGGGTGCCCCATCACTGGAGGTTTTTAAGAAGAAGCTGGACAGTCACTTGTCTGAGATGGTATAGGTTCTCCTGCTTGAGCAGGGGGCTGGACTAGAAGACCTCCAAGCTCCCTTCCAGCTCTATTCTATTCTATTCTTCATTAGTTTAGTCTAGTCTAGTCTAGTATATTTTTACTATACATATACTCCTCAATTTATAACAGTTTGTTTAGTGGCTGTTTGAAGTTACAACAGCACCGGAAAAAGTGACTTATGACCATTTTTCACACTTATGACCATTGCCGCGTCCCCATGGTCCCATGATCAAAATTCAGGCGCTTGGCAACTGACTCGTATTTATGACGGTTGCAGTGTCCCGGGGGGGTGTGTGTGTAACTTGAGTCAGAGGGGAAGCCAAATTTACTTTGCAACCGTTGTGACTAACAACAGGCAGTGACTTGCTTAACAACTGTCGTAAAATGGGGCCGAACTCCACAAATATTTCACCTAGCAGCAGAAAGTTTGGCCTCTGCTGCGGTCGTGAATTGAGGACTGCCTGTGTTCTTTATTTATTTATTTCTTTTCGGTGGCTTTTATACAGCTGCTCCTCTATAAAGAAAGCCCCCCCATTTCCCCGTCTTGCTATTTTTGGAGGAAAAAAAATAAATTCTTGCTATCTTTGGAAACAGACTCTCTCTAGCGAGGCGGCTTTATTGAAGGTCCCTCTTTGACGGTGTGGCAGAGAGGCCTTTTGATGGGTCCGTGATCCTCCCCAGGGTGAAGAAGTCAAAAACTTTTCCAGACTTTTGGCTTCTGCAAAGAGCAGAGCTGCTGCATTCGTTCCAGATTCTCGGCTGCTTCGTTTTTCCATCTGGGGTCATCCCAGGAGAAGAGGTCATCCGTGGCCAGGTCCCACTGGGAGTGTGTGTGGCCTGGTGAGCCGGCCAAAAAATTTCTTCCAGTGAACTTTGGCATGGTCGTTCCACCTTGGGGACTGGGGACACAAACCTGGGTTTCTCCTGCCTTCTTCTCACCCAGCATCTCTTGCGTCGCCAGCAATGCCAGCCCCACACCTGACTCTGGGAACTTTCTTTGATCCCCAAACCTTAGTGGGGAACTTAATCCACCGGATTCCCGGCCCTCGTTTACTCATTCTTTCCCTCCAAGATTCATCCATGCAGACAACACTTCTCATTGTCTGGGGCGACTCTCCGCCATCCAGGCTGTTGTTTATCCCAAGGATGCTTTTTTGTTGTTTTTTTAACGAAGTAACCGGACCTCCTTGTTTTTCTTGGACGACATTTCGCTTCTCATCCCAAGACGCTGAAGAAGCGTCTTGGAGGAGAAGGGAGACGTCTTCGAAGAGAAACGCAACGGAAGTCCACTTGCCCGGCGGAAAAAAGGATCTTGGGGACTCGTCTTGATTCCCTGATTCAACGACGCCCGAGGAGGTTGGCCCGGATTCTGCGCAGAATGTGAGCCAGCTTGGAGTTATCCTTTGGGACAGGAGCAATCCAGGAGTAAGCGTGGTGGGTGTGGGAGAAAGTGCAGATCCTCTGCGTTTTTGTTCTTTTTTTGAGGGGGGGGGGGGGGGGGAACGATCTGGCAGAGGACCGATGTCCTTGGAATAATCTTTCAAATGGAGCCTGCAGGCCTCTGCTCCGTCTGTCCCAAACAAAAGTTGTGACGTCTTAGAGGAAGCGAGTCGAGATAGGCAAAGCCAGTCATGGACGCACGAGGCCTTCTTGGCGTGGAGGCTGGCTTTCCCAAGCTGAGGAAGACTCTTATTTTCTGATAAAAGTTGGCCAAAGAGGGGAGGCAAAGGACAAAAGGCCATTGTGCTGGGCTTTTTGCTCTGCCAGGGAAGATTGCCTCTCCGCGCTCATCAGCCAAGTTCTCCCCCACCTCCGCTGCCATCTGAACTTGATCCCTTCAAAGTTAGTGGAAACAAATCCCAAACGAAGCGGGGAGGGGGGAATGTGTGTGTGTGTGTGTATGAGGAGGGGGGCTGCCTGAGTCTTCCAGGCCACCCTGGGAACCGTCGGAGGGGAAAAAAAACAGATCCGGCGTTGTCAGAGCTGTCCGACTTGCCCGCAGCCGGGGACGAGAAGAACCTTTTGAGTCAACCCAAGCTGTAAACAATTTGTTCCTACCATTATCTTCTTCTCTTTTTTTCTTTCCCTTCCTTCCTTTCTTTTTTCTTTTTCTTCTTTTTTTGCCAACGGGGTTTGTGGTGTGTGATGCAAGGAGATTTCCAGCAAGAGGCCACCCTGTGTGGTGACCCCTGCCAGCTGCCCTCTCGCCGCTTAAGATAATATTTCGGGCTTTGTGTTTTGAAAGGTGAACATCCGTCGCACCACAGCCGCCGCCCCCCCACCCTTCTCTGACGGGGTTGCCGGTTTGGATTAAGTGCTTTTCCCTTTAATCTACCTGGGGCTGAGCAAATTGCTGTTTACCTGGAGGTGAGGAAGCCCACCCACTGGAAACGACGAGGAACTAACAGGTTTCGCTTTGTTCTGCCTTTGTGGTGGATCTCAGCGTTGATGCTTTGGGATGAGTGCAGCAAAAAAAAAGAAAAAGCACCAACAGGAGATCTCTGTCTCAGCCCCTCGCTCCCCTGCAGAGGGCCTAAGCAGGATCCAATCCCCCACCCCTGTTTTATAAGGCGAGGGACCACCTGAGACACAGGGACCCTAATGTAAGGCAGCCCTTAGCAGAACCGATCCAGATAATCCACCTTGAAAAACCATCTCAGTGCGTGACCACCTGGGCAGGAAATTCCCCAGGTTAATAATGTGCGCGTGTGAAGAAATGAACCGGTATTTCAAGGCACACTCTTGTCAGTCCCAGGGACGGCAGCAGTTCCAGCCGGATCAGATTCAAGCCAGTGGTTGCCTTGGCTTGTAAACGGGCCAGATAAATCCTTTTTATGTAAAGTGTCGCGTTTTCTCCTTCTGGGGTTCGAAGGTGCTGTAAAGAAAAGAGCCAGTGGATACGAGGCGATCCATTCTGGGCTGGAAAAGTCGGGGAGGGGGGGATTCACCTGGTCCTGTGGGGGGGGGAAACCCACCCACTCTTGGCTGAGAACTGGTTTGCATGCGGTCCCTCGCCAGGGCGGTCTGGGTTTATTATTATTTCAGAAACTTGGTTTTTCTGAGAGAAGCCTTGCAATAACTCCCAATATTGTTAATTGTTGCAGAAGCGGTGAGGGGAAAAGAAAAAAAAAACGCCCTGTGACCTCTCCAGGCTCAGCAATCAGAATGAGAGAGAGAGAGAAAGAGGAAAGAGGCTAGCGGTGGTCATTCAGTCCAACCCAAAGGAGGGTTGACTCCTGCCCTCTCACTTCTGCAGCTCCCACCGTGAGATGAACAACAACCCACCAGCTTTGTTTTATTCCCGGTCCGCAAATCTGGTGAGCATTTTCTTCCCCTGGGTGCTGAAAAAAACCCACCTGTGGCTGCTTTCCATTTTTTTCTTTCCTTTTTTTGGCGCTCTCTGAACCCAGCTCTGCACCTCCTAATTCAGCTTGCCAAGTCGAAGGTACCCCCGGCTCTCCCAAAACGCCAGCACCCTGATGCGCACGTGCCACGTGCTGCAGCTGGCAGTACAAAAGTATTTTTTAGGGCACTGCTCCATCTCCTGTCCGGTTGCTATTCTTAGTGCCCGGGGCAGCCTGGCTTGGTGGCTCGGGGAGGACAGAGGTTTCCTGTGTCCGGCTTTGCCAGCCTTTCGGAATGACCTGATTGGTTGGTTTTGGAAGGGGCACCGGCCTCTCTCCGGGCAGCGTTGGCACATCCACTTTGCTGCCAGCTGACAAAGTGCTTCTGTTTTCTCTCTTATCTGGCCATCCAATTCCTCTTCTCACCTGAGGCTGCCCAGGCTGGACAGGAGCCGTTTTGGCCCCTTTTCACCTCCGTGGGCAGCTGTCCTTTGGGAGTAAACATTTATCCACACCCTCCCACTGAACAAATCTTTCCCCACTGAGGCTGCCAGCCCAGCTGGCCAGGACTGCCGGTGGTCAGTCAGCGGTCCAGCTAGCCTCTCTCTCTCCAAGCCGCACATTGTTGCCTTGGGTGCCATCTGCCGGGAAAGACTCGGTTTAACCCCGCTTCTGACAAAAGGGAGGTTGGAAAAAGCCAAAATAAAGGTTTCTGCCGAGGGCAACATTTCAGAAGCAAAAACCTCCTGAGGGATTGATTGGTAGCCAGGCTGCTTTGGAGACCTGCACATTCATTCAGCTGACAGACGGAGACGGTGAAGCCGGTCAATTCTGGCCTGCCCCTTTGTCCACAGAGATGGCTGGGTCTGGGTCAGGAGACCTGGTGGAAACTGACCGATAACCACAAGGCATTTGAGGCCGGCTGGGGAGGACCCATCGTCCCCGGTGGCCTGCTTGTGGGGCCTGGCCTAGCAAGAACTGGAGCCAGCAGCGGCCCAGAGGGTCCCTTGTGGCCTCAGCTGTCTTGAAGGACATCTGCCCAGCCAGAGTGGACCAGGAAAGGTGCCCTCCTGCCCTTTTGTGCCCCCCAGGAGACAGGAGGGGGCGTGCAAGCAGGGGCTTCTCTTGAGGCCCTCCACCCCAGAGCCGGCTGAACAGAGGGGCCCAAGTGGCATCTGAGGACACAGAGGTGGCTCTTGCGTGGCTTGGGGTTTGTCCCAGTATCCGTGCCCATCTGCATCTGACTTGTGGAGGGCATCCTGTAGACAAAAATCAACCTGGAGTTTCATTTCAGGACCGTAATTGCAAAGGGGTCTGGATGTGGCCAAGAAGAGCGAAAGGCCTTCTGGGACTGCAGGACTTGGATCAGAGGCCACAGCTCCAAACCAGATTCAAGCAGAGGATCCCGACGGTATAACCCTCCACGCTCCTTGGCTTCCCCTTGCTCAACATGGTGTCTGGCAAGCGCCTGCAGCCACCTCTTCAGGTGAGATGGACGAGGGAGGGCCAGCGCCATGTTCGCTTCTGCCCAGATGGTCCCCAGGGGGCTCCTGTCCAGCCGAGGCACCAGGTGCCAGGAGCAGCTGAGCTTCTTTCTGCATCTCTGAACTTTCCACTGAGGCGCTCGGCCAGCAGCGGTTGCGATGTTCCCTCTGGCCAGGAGCCTAAGCAAACTTGAGCAGAAGGAGAAAATTGTGCTTGGTCGTGGCCAATTTAGACACAGCGCAAAAGGGAGAGGGGGGGGGCTCTGCTCACGGGGGGGGGGGGGGGGGGGGGGGGTCAGTATCCGGCATTTCCTCTCTTGAGACCCAAGTCCCCTCCTTTGATCGCCGGTCCAACGTGTCAGGAGGAAGGAGAGCAGGCCGATGTTTTCAAGGCGATTCCATTAAGGCGGCTCAAAGCTCTGCTTCTCTTGGGAAAGGACACGGGGCCCTAAGGCGTGATTCTGGACCCCGACTGGCCCCAGGAGTCCCCCCGTTGTTAGGCAGGGGGCTTTGCTGGGCCAAGGAGCCCCCAGAGCTGCCTGCAATCTGTCCCCCTCGCCCTGTGTTGGTTGCTGCCCTCTGCCCGGCGCTGCCCCATCCGTGAGCAGGTTTACATTTCAGCAGCTCCTGCTCTGTTATTTGTCATTTTGGGTTCCTGACGCCGCCGTTTGACTGGTGTTCTGTGCATGGCTGAACTTGTGGGACTCGGGGAGGGCAAAACCACTAACCATAAATATAGGAATAAATGTATTTATTAAGGTGCCAAATCAGACACTCCTCTGTTTCGACTGTCCAGCGTTGTTGACTCTGCTGGGCCATCAGCTCTGCAGCACCCCAGACAAGGGGGAGGGGGGGTGTTTCCCAACCCTTGTCGTCAGTAAACGGGGGCTCTGGGGCCAGCAAGGCGATGCACCCCCTCCCTCCCTCTGCCTGTCACCCCAGGTGTTGAAACATCCCAGATTTCACTGGGCGTGTGTGTGACCTGCAAGCCACCAGCCTCTAATGGCAAATTTCTGAATCTCCTCCGAGTGCTACTCTGCACATGCCCCGCAATTACAGTCCCGTGGCAACCCATCAGCCCCCACCCCAGGAGGATGGTCAAGCAGAACAGCCAAAGATGGGATTTCTTTAGGAACCCGTTTCCTCCACCTCGTTCGGCAGGTTTTGGGGAGATGGCGCCGATCTCTGGGGCAATTCTTGCCCCGTTCTTTCTTTGGAACATGTGAACGGGGCTGGAAGGACGGGTCAACATCCGGTTCAACATCCGGAAGCGGATGGCACAACCGAGCAAAGAAAAGATCTCCATCCAAAGCTTCGGAAGAACTCTCCTTTGCCAAAGCAGACAGCTTTCCCATCCCTTTCTCTACAGCCGTTCCCCAAATCAGACCTGCGGTTCTGGATACGTGCTGTTCCGCGGGAAGTGCCCGTTTCCTTCAAAACAGCCGGTTCTTCAGCCGGTCCAAAATAATTTTATTTCAGATTCCTCCTTCCCCTGAATTTCAGTTTTTCCAAAAGTTAGGCAAACAAAGGGGTGGGGGGGAGGGAATCAATTTAGAGATTTTTTTATTTTTTTTTTGGAAAGAGAGCAAGTCCCGCAGATCACTCGTCCAAGGTGGACGGTGCCCGCATTTCTGCCAATCAACCTGGGGTGCTTTTCTTGGGCAGAGAAGTTTTACCTTCCCTCAAAGGGGAGAAAGCTGCTCGTCTGAGGTTTTCTCTGTCTGAAGGCAAAGATCTCCACGGCCTCTTAAGGCTTTGCCCTGCTAAAGGAGCAGCGCGAGGCGATGGTCCTGTCCCTGCGGAGGGCAAAGGGGCTGCCGAGTGCCACCGACTCCCTTTTCTTACACTCCTTCCCTGCCAACGGTCAGGAAAGCTGGAGAGGAAGAGTGGAAGAGCTGCGAGAAGCCAAGCTGGACCTAACCAACGATGACCGGAGTCCAGCGTGGTGTTCTGCAGCCGCCAGAAGCCTCTGGAGAAAGTTCAGAGATGGTCAGACAAGACCAGCCTCCTCCCCCCCCCTCCGTGAACAGCCTCAAAAGACCACTCTTGGCCCATCAACCATCATGGCTTCCAGCTGGGGAGGTTTTCCCATGGCGTCTCGTGGAAATGACGTCCGTGGAGTTAAGGACCAGCTGAAGGACAGTGGATGTCCTTGGGTTGCCCTGAATCTACAACTCGTGAGGAGGAACAGAGAAGGCAAGGAATTGCTCAAGGAATGAAGAGTCACTGAGGGTCTGACCTCCAGGTGGGACGTCCACTGCCAAGACCTGTCTGACTTCAATCTAGTCCTCCCCCCCGCCGCCATTTTGTGGAGGAGAGCTGCCCCCGCCAGTTCCCTTCGCTTTCCCCCTCTCAGCCTTCTGAACCAAGAAAGCCACAGTTTGTAAGGGGCTTCCCTCCCACGTAGAGATTTACACCGCAGCCCTTGTATTCAAAGTCCCTTTCTCACACCCCTTCCCTCCAGGCTGGAATCTGCAGTTGCTTCTGCCCACCCATCAAGCTAAGCCCGATTTTTGCTCTCGGCCCGGGTTTGCTGAACCAGCTGCATACGGTAATCTGCAAGCTGAGACTTTACCAACCACCACAACGGGCAACGGAGACGGCATTCACGGCAGGGCCTACCCTGGCTTATTAACCATGGCACCCTCTGCCACCTTCTCACTTCCATTTTACGCCTTCCCCTGTGGCAGAGTCCTCCCATTTTTTTTTTCAACTTCCTTTGCTTAAGTCGTAATTCTTAGCGGTGGTGGGTGAAAAAGGGCGACAGGCTTTAAAGGTTTCAGAATTGCTAGAAAGGGACGTTCCAGCTACGGGACAGCAGAAAAACCTGACTTGATTGGGCTGAGGACCCAGCTCTTCTTTTTATGGGTTTTGGTAATTTACGGGTTTCGTGCCCTGGATCAGCCTTGCCTGGGCCGTCCAGTGACTTCCCTTCCCAACGAGGAAGCTGCTTGGAAATTCTTCAGGGCTCAAATTAAGGCGCGGCCGATGTGGACAGAGGCGATTGAGTTCCACCACTGATAGCCAAAGTGGACCAGAGCGGGCAACCAGGCTTATATTTCTGTTCTGAATTGGTTTTGGATGAGTTTGAGGAACACAAGGACCCTTTCCAGGCCCGTAGATGCCTAAGGTCTGTCAAGATAAGGCAGGCACGCACGGTCTTTCCTGGCCCAGCGGGGACAAACCCTTCCTTAAAGAGGGGTGAGGGGAAAAAAAAATATCCCAGCGTTTCCAGCTGCTCCGATTGGCACCGATCCTGGTGCCACAGAACCTTCTGTTCCAGAGCAGAGCAGTTCCTTGGGAGGCAAGCCAAACTGTCCAATGTGGTTTCCCCTCCACGAAGCCAGAAACCCCGCGAGGAAGATTTCAGGCTGGAAATCTCAGAAGCCTCGATCCAGAGAGTCTGAGGAGCCGAACCTTTAGGACAAAACTCGGAGCAGGAGAACGGAGAAGATGGCCGAAATCAGAGGGACGGGCCCGGAGTGGCTTCCGGGTGCGCCCGAGCGGCAGTGCGCCTGGTTCTCGCCGATGCAGGCCGCGTAGGCCATCACGTGGGGGATGTAGTTCTGCTCGTGGACCCCGTGGAGGAGGTGAGCCATGGGGCCCTTGGCGAAGACAGCCACGTCCTCCCCTCCGTGCGTTTCCATCCGCAGCGGGACGGCTGACTGCGCCTGGTAGTTGGTATCAGCTGGGTAGGGGGAGAGAGACAGAGAGAGAAGGTGAGTGCCCCACAGAGTGAGGGGACAAGACGAAGGAAGGCAAGATGCCCGTTGGCATTTGGAGAGTAGGCAAGGGAGAAAAGATGACCCGGCTACTCTTGGTGGGATGAGCACCGCGGCCGATTCTTCTGAAATCTGGTCCGGACTGGACAAAAGAGCCACTCTAGATGCCCTTTTGGAAATGGACCTGCTGAACTCCATACGCTGGAAGGGACAGGGGGGAACTATGGGTTGATGCTCACTGAAATTGACCGCCGAGATGTTCTCTCTCTCTCCAGCTACCATTTTGTACCCGGGTCCGTTTCCGTACAGGATGGAAGTGAAGGGTTTCTTGTCCAGGTCGCTCTGCATCGGGGCCAGCCCTAGACAAAGAGGAAGCCACCTTTACCAAGTGATTCTCCCCTCACCTCTTTCGGGGCCTGTCTCTACGTGGAGGTTAAAGGTTCGATCCTGGCGTGACGCTGGCGTTGATACTTCCCAGCTCCCTTGCGGCCAGGGCTCCCCCGGCCCGGTGCTACGGCGCCAGCTAGCCCCATAATGTGACCCACAAGTTTGGCTTCCCCCCCCCCCCCCGGGGAACCGTGCCCTCTGCCGTCCGAGGGGCATTTCGCCGTCCGACGTTTGCATGGTGTTAGGGGCGCCAGCTAACGGAGGCGGTCACATACCGAAAATGGAGTTGCCGCGGGTTGTGTAGCCCCCAAAGGTGAAGACGTGGGAGTGGTCCGCGGTCACCACCGTCAGGGTGTCTTCGGAAGAGGTCAGGATGCCAGCCTCGCCAATGGCGCGGTCCATCTCCACCGTCTCGTGGAGGGCCTGTTTGGCTTTTCCCTCGTGGTGCCCGTGGTCAATCCTGCCGCCTTCAGAGAGCGGAGAGGGGGAATTCCCACCTTGGTTCTCCTCCCCCACCCCTCCAGCCCTCTTCGGTCTCCCACCCCCGCAGCAGCCACGGCGTTCCCCCTTCCCGTGGCTCACCCTCGACCAGGAGGAAGAACCCCCGGGGGTTCTTCTGGAGCATTCGGATCGCCACCCTCACCATTTCAGTCAAGGAAGGGTCAGTTTGGTTGTTCCTGTTCAGTTCATACATCATGTCGATGGGCTCAAAGAGGCCTGCAGAGGAGAGGGGGAGGACATGGCAAGAGCTGCCCAGAAGATGCCAGCCCAGGCAGCTGAGGGGGGGAGGGGAGGGGGTTTCCACCAGGACCCCCTGCCCTTCAGCTGCTGCCCTTCAGTGTCTCCCGACCTGGGGACGAACCGCTGTGTTCACACTTGCATGCCAAGGCACGCTCTGGCTGCTGCCACTCCGGTGAGGGGTGTGTGTCTGTAACTCTGCTCCTTTCTCCCTGCCAGGATGCCAACGCACTCAGCTGCCCATCCTCGCCCCTCTCGGGCTCCTCTTCCTCGCAAGAGGAAATTCTCACACCGGAGAGTAGAACTTGCAGCAATGAGCTGACCCCCAAAGCCTCCTCAGATCGGTGTCCCCCCCCCCCCCGCCTCCGCCGTTAAACAAAAATGGGAGAGCGAGCAAGATGGTCTTCCTAGGGCTTTGAATTGCCCGGAAATTCATCCCACGCTGGAGGGCAAACGACATGCCCAAATCCTTAGGTTATCCCTTCAGCCTTTCCCACCCCCCACCCCCAATTTTATGCATCTGCCAAACTCACCCAAGAGGTAGTCGACTTTGGCTGGGTCCAGCTCCATCAGCGCCGCCCGGTTCCATAGATAGAGGGCATTCTGGGAGAAGAGGAGAAGAGCGGGGCATGTGTGTGTGTGTGTGTGTGTGTGTGTGTGTCCTCAGCTGAAGGTTTTGGCAGCAGCATCCCTGCCGCCTCGCCCTCTTAAGTACGGCCAGGGTGGCCCACCAAGAGGGTTGTGGCTCAGGAGTGCCAGGCCGAAGAGAGGATTCCCCGGAGATTCCTCGAGCGATCCTCAGGGGATCTCTCCTGCAGCAGCCCACCACTCAGAGGAGGAGGAGGAGGAGGAAGACACCCCCTCCTGGCATAGAGGATCTCCTGAATTTTCTCCCGGATGGATCTCTGAGGCTCTGAACGAGAATTTGCCCAGGATGAACTACCTCCTCCATCGCGATCGGAAACCGCTTTGCCGAGCTGGCCGGCTGCCCCCTCACCTTGTCTTTGGGCTTGGCGTCCCGCCACTCCTGGACCAGATTCCTGTTGTCCAGTCGGGTCCCTCTATATTTCTCCTCCTCCGGGTATTCCACGTCGCTCGTGTTCTTGGGGAACATGTACTTCCGGCCTCCCCCCATGATGACCTGTGGGAGAGACCGAAGGAGGCTGGCAGCAAAGTGCCCAGGCCAATTAAGGCAACCCCCTCCCCGCCATCAAGCCTGCAGGACAGAGCGAGCGCCCAGGAGGGCAGGGCATCATGGACTCCAGAAACATGGACTCCGAGGCGCAGAGGCTTCCCCGTGACGGCACGGCGAGGCCTCCATCCCTTCTGACGCTGACCTGGCAGCTTTTACCCATCCGGGGATTTGGCATCAGCTGCGGGAAAGAGCCCAAGAGCAATTTGAGGCGACCTGAACGCTGCCCAAGGGCTGGGTTGGCGCCTTCAGACTCTTTTCCCCCAATGAAGAGGATTTTAATTCGGCTGGGCTGGCATCTGAGGCGGCCTTGATGGAAAACATATTTATTTGACCACAGTCCCTTTGGGCTGGTGCTGCAAGCCTCCTCTTTGGATTTAGAGTCTTAGAAGGTGAATCACGAAACTGCAGCAGCAGCGAAATAATCATAATAATTACACACCGAGAGATCTATATTAAATAGAATTGGCTGCCTAAGGTATAATTATTTCCAGCCTAGGAACAAAGTTAAAATTATAAAAAAATGGCCCTATTAAGCTACTTAAATGACAGATTTAGATCGCCTTTTTTCGGAGGATTTGTTTTCAAACGGAAAGACGCACCTATTTATTTATCCCTTCCCCCCCCTCCCCCAGCCAGAAAAATGCAGTGCCTGATTCCACGGGCTGACGTTGGCAGCAAAACAGGCAGGGCCATTGGCCGGCCGGCCTCAACCCACAGGACAGTTGCTCTGTGGCCCCAAGGGGAACCTGGTGCCAAGGTCTCTTTGGAGGACCGTCGCAGTTCCTGGCACCCGGAAGCAGCTGGGATGCCAGTTGTGTGCCATGGTTGAACCAGGCTTTGGGAAGGGAAGGGAACTGTTTCAAGGCCTCTGGGCATCTCCGCTGCCAAGGCTGCCTCCGATGCCAGTTGAGGTTTCAGTAACCAGTGCAAGGAGTGGGACTTCTGCTTATGGGAAATCGAGTTCCCAGCAAGGCCACAGATTCTGGGAACGGCCCGCAAGCAGGAACCGGCCGCTGGGATAATCCAGGATAATTTCTTCTGAGCATTCCAGCTTTGTGTCCTTGGGCGGATCGACACACCGGCCAGCCTGCTTTCTACTCCTGATGCTTGGTCCTTTTATGGAATCCAAATGCCGGTCTCTGGCACTGCCAGCTGCAGAGATCAGCCAAGCAAATTTTCCTCTCCAGCAACCTTCCTTGATCTTGGTCTTCCCAGTTGCAATGTATGGCAGTGAAAGTTGGACCTTAAGAAAGGCTAAGCTCCAAAGAACTGAGGCCTTTGAACTGTGATGCTGGAGAAGACTCCTGCGAGTCCCTTGGACTGCAAGGCGATCAAACCGGTCAGTCCTAGAGGAGATCAACCCTGACTGCTCTTTAGAAGGCCAGATCCTGAAGCTAAAACTCAAATCCTTTGGCCACCTAATGAGAATGAAGGACTCACTGGAGAAGAGCCTAATGCTGGGAAAGATTGAGGGCAAGAGAAGAAGGGGACGACAGAGAAGGAGGTGGCTGGATGGAGTCACTGAAGCAGGAGGCGTGAGCTTAAAGGGACTCCAGAAGATGGTAGAGGACAGGAAGGCCTGGAGGAACGTTGTCCAGGGGGTCACGATGGGTCGGACACGACTTCGCAACTAACGACAACAATGCTGGGAAGAAGAAGCACCGCTTGGCTCCTCTTGCAACTGTGCCATCTCCTCCGGTGAAGCGAGGAAGAAGCGTTGCCAACAGAGGGTGCTGCATCCTTTCTCCGAACTGGGTTGGTACTCCTGGGAAAGCCGAGCGGCTGGGCTCGGATGGAGATGCGTCCCCGTTTTGTTCTGCTGTTAATGTCCTGGATCAAAGGTCAACCTGCCTCCCGCGGTGCCGTTTTGACCCTGCGGTCTGCTTCAGCACCCAGCGCCCCTTGGCACAGCTCCCCTGCATTTCAAAGTGGCACAAAGAGGCACCTGTTTCCACTGGCCCCAGCCCTGGCACACTTCTTTGGAAGCGGGTGCCCGCCCTAGGAGTGTTCTCCGCTCCAAAGAAGAACGACATTTCTGGAAGGTTATCTTTCAGGCGTTACCGAAAGAAGCCCTCGCCAGCTTTGGCTAAAAAAGGGCGGCTTCAAAGTCCGCTGTAAAAAAAAACTCGCTCTGAGCCTCAGGACGAGGGCCGGAGATTGCCGGAGTGGAATTAGCACACAAACGCAATTAAAACAAGGGGATATTGTTCCAATTGTCTACTTTGGCCGAACCAATAAGTTTTCATTTCAGGCCCCTTTCGAAACTCATTAATAAGTTACAAGGGTTGCCCAGTCACAAAAGTTTATTTTTGTAAAGGTTTTATGTAATTGTCCAGGTTCCAAAGGGCGTGTTCCGAGAGCATCACGAGCTGGAATTAATTTGTGCAGCGGATTAAGGCTGCGGTCCTTAACGTTTTTTTGTTGTTGTTGTTTTTTTAACACTCTGTTCATTTAGAAGATCCTGCCGTTCAAGAATGGCCAAAGGCGATTTGCTGATTCCTCAGTAAACTTGGCACTTTTTTTGCCCCCCCCCCTTCCTACTTCCCCTTTCTCAATTATCTGGGTTGGGAGGTATGCTTGAAACAAAAGGAACAAAATCCAAGCCTCATGATTGAAATGAGCAGCAGAATCAAAGGCGAAGATTTGCTCCTGCCGAGATTCGGAGATGTCATAAATCTGAAGAGGAAATTTCCCAGGAACACCCCTGTTCTTATCCCATTGCCAGAAAGACACATCCAAGCTTTTAATAGGCAATTGTGCAACCTGTAATTGAGTGTGTTTCTCCTTTGAGAAAACAAACCAGGAACTTTTCTTAATGTGGGTGGTTTTCCTCCTGATCATATATCAACTTCGTGTTTGTAAGAGAGTTTGGGTGTTGAAAAGCCCAGAGTCAGACTGGATGATGCAAAGAAATAAGAGACCAACAGGAGTGGTGTGTGTGTGTGTGTGTGTGTGTGTGTGTGTGTGTGTGGCCAAGGGAAATATCTGTGGCTCTCAAGATTATTCAGCCCCCTTTCATACTGGCTCTGGGGCAAGCTGCCTGCCTCATTCTTTGCACTTTTTCTTCCTCACCCTCCAACCTCTAGTAGGCAACTGGAAGACTTTTAACTTGCAAGGGATTTAAGGAGTTGCACTTCAGGATGAGATTCCGGGAAGGGAACCAACAGGTACAGTTCTGAAGAGAAGTTGGCTTGGACTCAAGAAAGCAAGCCAAGCCAGTTGCACTGGAAGTGCTCTTCGCTCAACTGAACTCTCCCTTTGTGGGTCATCCAGAGGCCCACAAGCCTCTTCCATCCCTCTCTTCCCCCAGCTTTCTTCCCTCACCACAGGACCCCAGCTGGTTTCACAGAAGAACTCCACGTGACCCACGGCCATCTTGCTCCGAGCAGACACCGTTTCAGCAGAAGGAAGGGTCAAAATCCGGGCCCAGAAAGACACTCTGTCTTGGCCGCGATCCACAAGACAATGATCCACAGCGCAACGGGGTCATTCGTTGGGGGAGTGGGGAGAGATGGTGCAACTACGCACATGGAGGCCAGCTGAGACCAGGAGTCGGAAAGAAGGGTGGTCTTCCCAACGTCAGAGGCGGAGAAGACCGAAGGACAGAAGTCCGTGGGTGAAACTGAGGCCCAGCCTTTGACTCACTGGGTTTATCTGGTGTGTTTTTTCGCCCGATGGAGGATCAAACAGCAAGCCTCCATCCCGTTCCCAGCTCCTGGGTTCAAAATGCAACAAAGCAGGCCCAGGCCTGGATGCTGTTGCTCGAACGGAGGGCAGCACCTGTCACGTCGCACGTCACCCGTCTCCCTTTGCCCGGAGAAGTCCCCGAGGGTCTCCGTGGAGGGTCTTTCATCCCGGGAGCCATCAAAGGAGGAGCGACGGCATGCTGGACCTCCCCAAAGTCTACGGCCGCCTACTTGAACCCCCTGCCCTTCCCAAGCTTTTCTGGCCTCTTCCTCCCCCCCCTCGGGACTCACCTCAATGTCGGGGATGTTTTCAAACAGCTGGTGGGCGATGTCTTTGCAGCCCTGCTGAAGCGCTTCCGAGGGCATCTCGTTGTCCGAGTACCAATCCCGGTCGGCCGAGTGTGCGTAAGCGGCACTGGGCGTGGCGTGGTTGACGCGGGTGGTGGTAACAATGCCCACCGATTTGCCTGCAGCCGGTGGAAGAAGAGGCACACGTTAATCCCCGCCACCACAGAGCGTTTTGGGGGGGGGGTCTCCTGGGCACAAAGAGCCACCTTGCTCCCCCCTCCCTCACCGCCGCCAGCTTGGGAGGGTGCCAGGCGCGGGCAGGGCTGGCGGGTGCAGTGCCAACCTTTTTCTTGGCTGCTCGGCTAAACCAATTCCCTTCTCCGCCTTTCCCAAAAGTTTTATCGACTTGGCTGAACCGTTTTGGATCTCTTAGCTAAACCCTGTGCTGCGGGTGGTCTCTCTCTCGAGGCCCCCCTCCCCCCTCCGTGCTTATGGAAAGAACAATGGGGGCTCTGTCCTCTGTTGGGCCTCCCCCCTCTGCTCTCCCACCCCCCCCACACTCCTGCCGGAAGCCGGAGGGGGGAAAACATCCCCACATTTATTGTAGCGGCTGATTTTGAGTCTCCAGTTCAGCGAAACCTTGAAATAAAAGGCAGCAGCGCCAGGCTCTAACCTTGGAATGCCAGCTAGTTAATGAGTCCCTGTCGAGCATTTGACCCAGAGATTTAATGTTTTATCTCACCTCTGAAATTTGCCTGTTTAGAGTGTGCAGAATACTGTTTAAAAAGGTTTTTTTTAAAAAAACTTTTTTTTAAAAAAAAGCAAAAAGCCGCCGCAGAAATATTTCTGACTCTGCTTTTACCAGCGGAGAAAGTGAGAGGATTTCTTTATTTGCTTTTCGTAGCCTTGAGGAATTTCCTCGCTTCGGGTAGCAAAAGTCGATCGGTGAGGTGGCCCCGTTCTTGGCGGCTTGCCGTGGCTTAGGGGCCCGCGGACCCCTCCCCGTGGTTTACAGACCACGGTTGTCATGCCGCAGTTGTCACGTGCGTTAAGGCAGCCAGGGGTGGCTCATTCAGCAACCAGCCTTACGAACAGCATTTCTTTAGCGACAGCCTTGCTGTTTTCATTCCAACATTGGAGGTGCTAAGCGGGGGGGGGGGGGAGTCCTCAAACTTGGCCCTTTTACGACTCGTGGACTTCAACTCCCAGAATTCCTGAGACAGCATGGGGGAAAACTGCCTGGCTGAGGAATTCTGGGAGTTGAAGTCCACAAGTCATCAAAGGGCCGAGCTAGAAGACCCCCCCTGGGCTAAACTTTCTCCCAGGTGATTTTATCTATTTTTCTGGAAATCTTAACACTTAGCTAGGGAAAAAAAGGACGGCTTTCCAATTCCGTTTTACCGAACCTCTCCAAGGTTATCTGCGAGTCTGGGCCTACCAGGAGAGCAGCCTCTTTCCCCAGTGGCATGAAGTAATTCCTCTGAAAATCAAATTGCTAGGAATACTCGTTTCTTCCCGTCCCTGCTCAGCTGAATTGTACCATTCACCTGTGTGGATTTCGCAGGCACTTCAGCGTAGACGACAGCCCTCATCCTTGGTTGTTTTTCTTAAGCCAATTATTTCCTTCCCTTCCCTTGACTGCAGAGCTTCCCAACCGTGCCCCTTGGGGTCGGGGTGGGGTGGGCGAGACGATATTCCAGGTGGGTTAGAAGTTTCAAAATTATAGCGGATATGCATAAAACCAGGTAGTACTTTTGTAAGGGGCGCGAGAATCTATCAGAAGCGTTCTAGGGGTATATAGAAAAGGTTGGGAACTGCTGCTTTAGTAAAGGTAAAGGTTCCCCCGCACATGCGTGCTAGTCGTTTCCGATTCTAGGGGCCGGTGCTCATCTCCGTTTCAAAGCCGAAGAGCCGGCGCTTGTCCGAGGACGTCTCCGTGGTCATGTGGCCGGCATGACTAGACGCCAAAGGCACACAGAACGCTGTTACCTTCCCACCGGAGCGGTCCCTATTTTTCTACTTGCATTTTTACGTGCTTTCGAACTGCTAGGTTGGCAGGAGCTGGGACGAGTAACAGGCGCTCACTCTGCTACGCGGCACTCGGGATTCGACCCGCCAAACTGCCGACCATTTGATCGACAAGCTCGGACGCTATTAAGCGACGGCCTTTCCAGCTCCTGGCCTGGATCGTGCTGCTAACGTAGGATTCCCCTGGCCAGAAAATCTTTTCCACTGCTTCTACAATCTCTCTCGCCCTTTCCAGCCTGACGTTTGCTTGGTTCCCTTCTTGCAAAGCTGGGTCCCTTTAACTTCAGAGTTAGAGGGTGGTTAACCACAGAAACAGCCCGAGAACCAAGAGCTACAGGCCAGGAAGTTGGGTGCCAAAGCGAAGTTCTGCGGGGATGAGACGAGCCGGCAGAAGCACTTGCTTCCCTCCAACACCACCCCCCACCCCGGCACTTGTGCACGGGGATTTTTCCCACCTTCCCCAGCGAGGCTGTGGGTTGAGCTTCAGCCCTCCCACTCCAGGGCTGACGTCGCCAACCAGGGACAGATCCGTCGCACCGAGAAAGGATGCAAGGCCACGTCCCACACATCGCCGCCATCATCCTGTCCCCAGTGCAATGCCACCCTCACCCCTTTGGAGAAAGGTCATTCTCTCCATCTTTCCCTTCAGCTTCTCGGACCAAGTCAGTTTCCAAACCCGCCTTTGTGAGAAACCCTGCAAGCCAGGCACCCTGGACTTTCCCACGGGGGCAGGGGAAACTCCCAAGGACAGCGAAGGCTGCCCGCAGACTGGGCAACTTCCCTTCCACTGACTGGCAGCTCCGCGGGCTTCTTTCGCCAGCCCGGTTGCCCTCCAGCTTGTTGGGTTTTTTTTGATTTGCATACACCACCCTTCAGTGCAGTCCTCTGACCCAGAGAAGCAGACGTAGCCCTGAAATTGTGGGTGCCGAACAAAGAAGCTCGGGACTTCAGATTGTCAAACCCATCGTCCACTCCCCTTCCTTGCGGCCTTTGCAATCCCTGGCTCTTTAGCTCCAAAGCACGGGCGGCGCGCGTGAGGCCCTTTGCACAACGCTCCTGCAAGCCTTAGCCTCATTTGCCAGTTTGTGGTGATTTCAAAACACACACCCAGGCACTCCTTTTGCATGGCAAATGACTGCCTGGAGATGGTTTGCAGTAACCTTTAAGGAGGAGCTTAAAACGGTTAGGATTTTTTCACCAGGGTCCGACCCGTTCGACCGGCCCGTGAGAAGCGCCTCGGGCCAGCAATACGAAACATGCCACGGGGCGGATTTCCCCAGCCTGTTTCCTGGTCAGCTGGCAGCGCCACCTCATCTTGAGGCAAGGCGAGCCCAAGCAATTTCAAAAGCCGATTGTTTATCACCTTGTCAGCTGCCAGCCAACTGGGCGCCATCCAAGCATACCCATCTTCAAAACTCTGAAGCTTTCGCAAGACCGACTAGATAGATCCCTTAGGTTCAAGCCCTTCGTTCCTCCGGCGGGATCTTGTGTGGAAGGCAGTCAGCCCGTCCCAGGCTCTCACACCCCCCCCACCCCCCACACCCCTCACCCCCAACCCATCCAGCCTGGCTCACCTGCTGCTTTGGCCCACTTGAGTATGGAGGTCACTTCGTTGCCGGCCGTCGTGTTGCACTGGGACCGCGTCACAGCCGCGCTGACCCCCACGGTGCCCTCGTTGGCCTTCACGCCACATAAGTAAGCGGTGGCAGTGCCCGCGCTGTCCGGCACCTGGGCATTGGTGTTGTAGGTCTACCAGAAAGACAAGAACGGTAAAATGGTGGGTAATTCAGCAATAGGAACTGCTGATTCCCACCACGGATGCAGCAACGGCCTTGGGATAGGGCTCTGGGTGCCCGCTCTTATGGCTAGCAACTGTTGTCTGAGGGGGTCTTCGCAAGCCCCTCTCCCTTTCTCGGGCGAACAACAATTGTAATGCCTCCGATTGGCTGCAGCTCCTTTCATTGCCCGCTGAAGCCGGCTGCCAACGCTTGCAAGCCAGTGGCCCAGCCTACAAAACCTGTTGGGAATTCTGCCTAGAACCCGGTGGTTCCGGGATTTTTACAAAAAGATTGATATCCATCCTGTTTGCCGCGCTTTGTGTGGACGAGGCGTGGAGTTGGCAAAGCCAGGCGGCGGTTGCAAAAAAAAACGTTCTCCTTTGAGCAAGCAAGCGTGGCTTTTGTCCATGGTAGATAGCCAGCAGGTTTGAAACGCCTGCGGGGAAGGAGAGCAGAAGCAAGATCCCCCCCCCCCAAAAAAATCAGAGATGGGATATTTAAACGGAGGAGGAGGAGGAAGAGGAGGAGGAGGAGGAGAAGAATTGTTCCTTCTCTCTCCCCCCTCTCTCCTTTTTCTCTCTCTTTCTCTTTCATTCTCTCTCTCTCTCTCTCCTCTTTTTTTTCTCCTCTCTCTCTCCTCTTTCT
>JAKJMR010035487.1:0-21132 GCA_024449315.1 Daboia siamensis
AGGTTTCCAAGCTGAGCCATGCTGGCTCAGGAATTCTGGGAGTTGTAGTCCACGAGTCATGAGGGGGCCATAGTTCCCCCATGCTGGCTCAGGAATTCTGGGAGTTGAAGTCCACCAGTCATCAAAGAGCCAAGGTTGCCTAGCCCTGGCCCAGAGGAATCACATGGGCCTCTGTGTAATAAACCCCCAGGCCTCAGAATAACACAGTTGGAAAGGACCTTGGAGGCCCTCTAGTCCAACCCCCTGCTCAGGCAAGGAAACCCTATACCAGGGGTAGGCAACCTCGGCTCTTTGATGACTCTGTGGACTTCAACTCCCAGAATTCCTGAGCCAGCCTGGCTCAGCATGGAAACCTCTCCCTTTCCCCTCAGCGTGGTTGGCTCAGGAATTCTGGGAGTTGAAGTCCACCAGTCATCAAAGAGCCAAGGTTGCCTACCCCTGCCCTGAGCTGATGTGGGAAGCGCAATCCGGCCTCTCTGCTTTCTGGGGCTGCTGGCACCACAGCCACTTCCTGGGGTACCAGGGGGTGCCACATTGGTCTCCCCAACAGTCTCCCCCAGGGCCACAGCTCCTCTTCCTCCTCCATCAGGATTCGGCTGGGCTGGCAGCATTTCCCCCCTCAATGTTTGCTCTTGGACCATCTCCCACCAGCATTAGCCAACATAGGGAGGCGGGGGACACACAGGCAGCAGAAAACCGCATTTGGGGTAACGCAAGCCAGAGATAATGCAAAACTGCATTTTTCTGCTCGCCACAACTGTTGGTGTTTGTTCCAAAGCAAAAAATTCCATCAGATTGAAAAGAAAAAAGAGAGAGAGAATTCTCAAGAGAATTAACCTCTTCGCACCCGGTCGCTTTTATGGGCTACTCCCGGGGGTCCCTCTGCTCAAACTGGGCTATTCACCAGGGACCCCGCAACTACAGCCCCCCCCAAAGAAAAAATCAAAGCTGATCCCAATCGCTTTGATCCTGGCTATGGATCTTTCTATATCTTCAATGGTCCAAAAAAAGCCCCAACCCCGAACGTTTTGGTGGTCCGCTTTTTCAAAACATCAACTAAAGTAATTTTGACTATTATTCTCTTCCAGTTCCCACCCCACCCCACCCCTCTCCACAACTTTTGGTTCCCAAGTTCTTAGGTTTCTTGAAGTGCTGCCATGGTCTGATGCAAAATAACTGGATGTTGGCTAGCGGCTTTTAAAAGCTTTTTTTTTTTCTGGACTTGAAAGCAAAATGTAGACTTTGGGTTCTGTAATTTGGTATGCAAGAATGTACCCGGGTTTTTTTTTTTCTTCCTTCCATATCCTTCATCTTTTTCCTGCTGTTTAGTCATCTTTATTAAATGAATCCATGCCTTCCGACGCCATCGGATTCCTAACTTTTTATCCTGTGAGGATCTTTCAGTGCTCACGATCCTCTCAGATTAATCCGGCTTGTCTCTACATCTCTCTCTTCATTCCGTTGCAAAACGTACCTGATTATTATAGTAAAATGATCAAAGGCCTGGAGACTAAAACAATATGAAGAACGGCTGCAGGACTTGGGTTTGGCTCATCCAGAGATTAGGGGAGACATGATAGCAGTATTCCAGTGTTTGAGGGGCTGCCCCAAAGAAGAGGGGGTCCAACTATTCACCAAAGCACCAAGAGGCAGGATGAGAAACAATGGTTGGAAACTGACCAAGGAGAGAAGCAACCTGGAATTAAGGAGAAACTTCCTGACAGTGAGGACAATTAACCAGTGGAACAGCTTGCCACCAGAAATCATGGGTGCCCCATCACTGGAGGTTTTTAAGAAGAAGCTGGACAGTCACTTGTCTGAGATGGTATAGGTTCTCCTGCTTGAGCAGGGGGCTGGACTAGAAGACCTCCAAGCTCCCTTCCAGCTCTATTCTATTCTATTCTTCATTAGTTTAGTCTAGTCTAGTCTAGTATATTTTTACTATACATATACTCCTCAATTTATAACAGTTTGTTTAGTGGCTGTTTGAAGTTACAACAGCACCGGAAAAAGTGACTTATGACCATTTTTCACACTTATGACCATTGCCGCGTCCCCATGGTCCCATGATCAAAATTCAGGCGCTTGGCAACTGACTCGTATTTATGACGGTTGCAGTGTCCCGGGGGTGTGTGTGTGTAACTTGAGTCAGAGGGGAAGCCAAATTTACTTTGCAACCGTTGTGACTAACAACAGGCAGTGACTTGCTTAACAACTGTCGTAAAATGGGGCCGAACTCCACAAATATTTCACCTAGCAGCAGAAAGTTTGGCCTCTGCTGCGGTCGTGAATTGAGGACTGCCTGTGTTCTTTATTTATTTATTTCTTTTCGGTGGCTTTTATACAGCTGCTCCTCTATAAAGAAAGCCCCCCCATTTCCCCGTCTTGCTATTTTTGGAGGAAAAAAAATAAATTCTTGCTATCTTTGGAAACAGACTCTCTCTAGCGAGGCGGCTTTATTGAAGGTCCCTCTTTGACGGTGTGGCAGAGAGGCCTTTTGATGGGTCCGTGATCCTCCCCAGGGTGAAGAAGTCAAAAACTTTTCCAGACTTTTGGCTTCTGCAAAGAGCAGAGCTGCTGCATTCGTTCCAGATTCTCGGCTGCTTCGTTTTTCCATCTGGGGTCATCCCAGGAGAAGAGGTCATCCGTGGCCAGGTCCCACTGGGAGTGTGTGTGGCCTGGTGAGCCGGCCAAAAAATTTCTTCCAGTGAACTTTGGCATGGTCGTTCCACCTTGGGGACTGGGGACACAAACCTGGGTTTCTCCTGCCTTCTTCTCACCCAGCATCTCTTGCGTCGCCAGCAATGCCAGCCCCACACCTGACTCTGGGAACTTTCTTTGATCCCCAAACCTTAGTGGGGAACTTAATCCACCGGATTCCCGGCCCTCGTTTACTCATTCTTTCCCTCCAAGATTCATCCATGCAGACAACACTTCTCATTGTCTGGGGCGACTCTCCGCCATCCAGGCTGTTGTTTATCCCAAGGATGCTTTTTTGTTGTTTTTTTAACGAAGTAACCGGACCTCCTTGTTTTTCTTGGACGACATTTCGCTTCTCATCCCAAGACGCTGAAGAAGCGTCTTGGAGGAGAAGGGAGACGTCTTCGAAGAGAAACGCAACGGAAGTCCACTTGCCCGGCGGAAAAAAGGATCTTGGGGACTCGTCTTGATTCCCTGATTCAACGACGCCCGAGGAGGTTGGCCCGGATTCTGCGCAGAATGTGAGCCAGCTTGGAGTTATCCTTTGGGACAGGAGCAATCCAGGAGTAAGCGTGGTGGGTGTGGGAGAAAGTGCAGATCCTCTGCGTTTTTGTTCTTTTTTTGAGGGGGGGGGGGGGGGGGAACGATCTGGCAGAGGACCGATGTCCTTGGAATAATCTTTCAAATGGAGCCTGCAGGCCTCTGCTCCGTCTGTCCCAAACAAAAGTTGTGACGTCTTAGAGGAAGCGAGTCGAGATAGGCAAAGCCAGTCATGGACGCACGAGGCCTTCTTGGCGTGGAGGCTGGCTTTCCCAAGCTGAGGAAGACTCTTATTTTCTGATAAAAGTTGGCCAAAGAGGGGAGGCAAAGGACAAAAGGCCATTGTGCTGGGCTTTTTGCTCTGCCAGGGAAGATTGCCTCTCCGCGCTCATCAGCCAAGTTCTCCCCCACCTCCGCTGCCATCTGAACTTGATCCCTTCAAAGTTAGTGGAAACAAATCCCAAACGAAGCGGGGAGGGGGGAATGTGTGTGTGTGTGTGTATGAGGAGGGGGGCTGCCTGAGTCTTCCAGGCCACCCTGGGAACCGTCGGAGGGGAAAAAAAACAGATCCGGCGTTGTCAGAGCTGTCCGACTTGCCCGCAGCCGGGGACGAGAAGAACCTTTTGAGTCAACCCAAGCTGTAAACAATTTGTTCCTACCATTATCTTCTTCTCTTTTTTTCTTTCCCTTCCTTCCTTTCTTTTTTCTTTTTCTTCTTTTTTTGCCAACGGGGTTTGTGGTGTGTGATGCAAGGAGATTTCCAGCAAGAGGCCACCCTGTGTGGTGACCCCTGCCAGCTGCCCTCTCGCCGCTTAAGATAATATTTCGGGCTTTGTGCTTTGAAAGGTGAACATCCGTCGCACCACAGCCGCCGCCCCCCCACCCTTCTCTGACGGGGTTGCCGGTTTGGATTAAGTGCTTTTCCCTTTAATCTACCTGGGGCTGAGCAAATTGCTGTTTACCTGGAGGTGAGGAAGCCCACCCACTGGAAACGACGAGGAACTAACAGGTTTCGCTTTGTTCTGCCTTTGTGGTGGATCTCAGCGTTGATGTTTTGGGATGAGTGCAGCAAAAAAAAAGAAAAAGCACCAACAGGAGATCTCTGTCTCAGCCCCTCGCTCCCCTGCAGAGGGCCTAAGCAGGATCCAATCCCCCACCCCTGTTTTATAAGGCGAGGGACCACCTGAGACACAGGGACCCTAATGTAAGGCAGCCCTTAGCAGAACCGATCCAGATAATCCACCTTGAAAAACCATCTCAGTGCGTGACCACCTGGGCAGGAAATTCCCCAGGTTAATAATGTGCGCGTGTGAAGAAATGAACCGGTATTTCAAGGCACACTCTTGTCAGTCCCAGGGACGGCAGCAGTTCCAGCCGGATCAGATTCAAGCCAGTGGTTGCCTTGGCTTGTAAACGGGCCAGATAAATCCTTTTTATGTAAAGTGTCGCGTTTTCTCCTTCTGGGGTTCGAAGGTGCTGTAAAGAAAAGAGCCAGTGGATACGAGGCGATCCATTCTGGGCTGGAAAAGTCGGGGAGGGGGGGATTCACCTGGTCCTGTGGGGGGGGAAACCCACCCACTCTTGGCTGAGAACTGGTTTGCATGCGGTCCCTCGCCAGGGCGGTCTGGGTTTATTATTATTTCAGAAACTTGGTTTTTCTGAGAGAAGCCTTGCAATAACTCCCAATATTGTTAATTGTTGCAGAAGCGGTGAGGGGAAAAGAAAAAAAAAACGCCCTGTGACCTCTCCAGGCTCAGCAATCAGAATGAGAGAGAGAGAGAAAGAGGAAAGAGGCTAGCGGTGGTCATTCAGTCCAACCCAAAGGAGGGTTGACTCCTGCCCTCTCACTTCTGCAGCTCCCACCGTGAGATGAACAACAACCCACCAGCTTTGTTTTATTCCCGGTCCGCAAATCTGGTGAGCATTTTCTTCCCCTGGGTGCTGAAAAAAACCCACCTGTGGCTGCTTTCCATTTTTTTCTTTCCTTTTTTTGGCGCTCTCTGAACCCAGCTCTGCACCTCCTAATTCAGCTTGCCAAGTCGAAGGTACCCCCGGCTCTCCCAAAACGCCAGCACCCTGATGCGCACGTGCCACGTGCTGCAGCTGGCAGTACAAAAGTATTTTTTAGGGCACTGCTCCATCTCCTGTCCGGTTGCTATTCTTAGTGCCCGGGGCAGCCTGGCTTGGTGGCTCGGGGAGGACAGAGGTTTCCTGTGTCCGGCTTTGCCAGCCTTTCGGAATGACCTGATTGGTTGGTTTTGGAAGGGGCACCGGCCTCTCTCCGGGCAGCGTTGGCACATCCACTTTGCTGCCAGCTGACAAAGTGCTTCTGTTTTCTCTCTTATCTGGCCATCCAATTCCTCTTCTCACCTGAGGCTGCCCAGGCTGGACAGGAGCCGTTTTGGCCCCTTTTCACCTCCGTGGGCAGCTGTCCTTTGGGAGTAAACATTTATCCACACCCTCCCACTGAACAAATCTTTCCCCACTGAGGCTGCCAGCCCAGCTGGCCAGGACTGCTGGTGGTCAGTCAGCGGTCCAGCTAGCCTCTCTCTCTCCAAGCCGCACATTGTTGCCTTGGGTGCCATCTGCCGGGAAAGACTCGGTTTAACCCCGCTTCTGACAAAAGGGAGGTTGGAAAAAGCCAAAATAAAGGTTTCTGCCGAGGGCAACATTTCAGAAGCAAAAACCTCCTGAGGGATTGATTGGTAGCCAGGCTGCTTTGGAGACCTGCACATTCATTCAGCTGACAGACGGAGACGGTGAAGCCGGTCAATTCTGGCCTGCCCCTTTGTCCACAGAGATGGCTGGGTCTGGGTCAGGAGACCTGGTGGAAACTGACCGATAACCACAAGGCATTTGAGGCCAGCTGGGGAGGACCCATCGTCCCCGGTGGCCTGCTTGTGGGGCCTGGCCTAGCAAGAACTGGAGCCAGCAGCGGCCCAGAGGGTCCCTTGTGGCCTCAGCTGTCTTGAAGGACATCTGCCCAGCCAGAGTGGACCAGGAAAGGTGCCCTCCTGCCCTTTTGTGCCCCCCAGGAGACAGGAGGGGGCGTGCAAGCAGGGGCTTCTCTTGAGGCCCTCCACCCCAGAGCCGGCTGAACAGAGGGGCCCAAGTGGCATCTGAGGACACAGAGGTGGCTCTTGCGTGGCTTGGGGTTTGTCCCAGTATCCGTGCCCATCTGCATCTGACTTGTGGAGGGCATCCTGTAGACAAAAATCAACCTGGAGTTTCATTTCAGGACCGTAATTGCAAAGGGGTCTGGATGTGGCCAAGAAGAGCGAAAGGCCTTCTGGGACTGCAGGACTTGGATCAGAGGCCACAGCTCCAAACCAGATTCAAGCAGAGGATCCCGACGGTATAACCCTCCACGCTCCTTGGCTTCCCCTTGCTCAACATGGTGTCTGGCAAGCGCCTGCAGCCACCTCTTCAGGTGAGATGGACGAGGGAGGGCCAGCGCCATGTTCGCTTCTGCCCAGATGGTCCCCAGGGGGCTCCTGTCCAGCCGAGGCACCAGGTGCCAGGAGCAGCTGAGCTTCTTTCTGCATCTCTGAACTTTCCACTGAGGCGCTCGGCCAGCAGCGGTTGCGATGTTCCCTCTGGCCAGGAGCCTAAGCAAACTTGAGCAGAAGGAGAAAATTGTGCTTGGTCGTGGCCAATTTAGACACAGCGCAAAAGGGAGAGGGGGGGGGCTCTGCTCACGGGGGGGGGGGGGGGGGGGGGGGGTCAGTATCCGGCATTTCCTCTCTTGAGACCCAAGTCCCCTCCTTTGATCGCCGGTCCAACGTGTCAGGAGGAAGGAGAGCAGGCCGATGTTTTCAAGGCGATTCCATTAAGGCGGCTCAAAGCTCTGCTTCTCTTGGGAAAGGACACGGGGCCCTAAGGCGTGATTCTGGACCCCGACTGGCCCCAGGAGTCCCCCCGTTGTTAGGCAGGGGGCTTTGCTGGGCCAAGGAGCCCCCAGAGCTGCCTGCAATCTGTCCCCCTCGCCCTGTGTTGGTTGCTGCCCTCTGCCCGGCGCTGCCCCATCCGTGAGCAGGTTTACATTTCAGCAGCTCCTGCTCTGTTATTTGTCATTTTGGGTTCCTGACGCCGCCGTTTGACTGGTGTTCTGTGCATGGCTGAACTTGTGGGACTCGGGGAGGGCAAAACCACTAACCATAAATATAGGAATAAATGTATTTATTAAGGTGCCAAATCAGACACTCCTCTGTTTCGACTGTCCAGCGTTGTTGACTCTGCTGGGCCATCAGCTCTGCAGCACCCCAGACAAGGGGGAGGGGGGGTGTTTCCCAACCCTTGTCGTCAGTAAACGGGGGCTCTGGGGCCAGCAAGGCGATGCACCCCCTCCCTCCCTCTGCCTGTCACCCCAGGTGTTGAAACATCCCAGATTTCACTGGGCGTGTGTGTGACCTGCAAGCCACCAGCCTCTAATGGCAAATTTCTGAATCTCCTCCGAGTGCTACTCTGCACATGCCCCGCAATTACAGTCCCGTGGCAACCCATCAGCCCCCACCCCAGGAGGATGGTCAAGCAGAACAGCCAAAGATGGGATTTCTTTAGGAACCCGTTTCCTCCACCTCGTTCGGCAGGTTTTGGGGAGATGGCGCCGATCTCTGGGGCAATTCTTGCCCCGTTCTTTCTTTGGAACATGTGAACGGGGCTGGAAGGACGGGTCAACATCCGGTTCAACATCCGGAAGCGGATGGCACAACCGAGCAAAGAAAAGATCTCCATCCAAAGCTTCGGAAGAACTCTCCTTTGCCAAAGCAGACAGCTTTCCCATCCCTTTCTCTACAGCCGTTCCCCAAATCAGACCTGCGGTTCTGGATACGTGCTGTTCCGCGGGAAGTGCCCGTTTCCTTCAAAACAGCCGGTTCTTCAGCCGGTCCAAAATAATTTTATTTCAGATTCCTCCTTCCCCTGAATTTCAGTTTTTCCAAAAGTTAGGCAAACAAAGGGGTGGGGGGGAGGGAATCAATTTAGAGATTTTTTTATTTTTTTTTTGGAAAGAGAGCAAGTCCCGCAGATCACTCGTCCAAGGTGGACGGTGCCCGCATTTCTGCCAATCAACCTGGGGTGCTTTTCTTGGGCAGAGAAGTTTTACCTTCCCTCAAAGGGGAGAAAGCTGCTCGTCTGAGGTTTTCTCTGTCTGAAGGCAAAGATCTCCACGGCCTCTTAAGGCTTTGCCCTGCTAAAGGAGCAGCGCGAGGCGATGGTCCTGTCCCTGCGGAGGGCAAAGGGGCTGCCGAGTGCCACCGACTCCCTTTTCTTACACTCCTTCCCTGCCAACGGTCAGGAAAGCTGGAGAGGAAGAGTGGAAGAGCTGCGAGAAGCCAAGCTGGACCTAACCAACGATGACCGGAGTCCAGCGTGGTGTTCTGCAGCCGCCAGAAGCCTCTGGAGAAAGTTCAGAGATGGTCAGACAAGACCAGCCTCCTCCCCCCCCCTCCGTGAACAGCCTCAAAAGACCACTCTTGGCCCATCAACCATCATGGCTTCCAGCTGGGGAGGTTTTCCCATGGCGTCTCGTGGAAATGACGTCCGTGGAGTTAAGGACCAGCTGAAGGACAGTGGATGTCCTTGGGTTGCCCTGAATCTACAACTCGTGAGGAGGAACAGAGAAGGCAAGGAATTGCTCAAGGAATGAAGAGTCACTGAGGGTCTGACCTCCAGGTGGGACGTCCACTGCCAAGACCTGTCTGACTTCAATCTAGTCCTCCCCCCCGCCGCCATTTTGTGGAGGAGAGCTGCCCCCGCCAGTTCCCTTCGCTTTTCCCCTCTCAGCCTTCTGAACCAAGAAAGCCACAGTTTGTAAGGGGCTTCCCTCCCACGTAGAGATTTACACCGCAGCCCTTGTATTCAAAGTCCCTTTCTCACACCCCTTCCCTCCAGGCTGGAATCTGCAGTTGCTTCTGCCCACCCATCAAGCTAAGCCCGATTTTTGCTCTCGGCCCGGGTTTGCTGAACCAGCTGCATACGGTAATCTGCAAGCTGAGACTTTACCAACCACCACAACGGGCAACGGAGACGGCATTCACGGCAGGGCCTACCCTGGCTTATTAACCATGGCACCCTCTGCCACCTTCTCACTTCCATTTTACGCCTTCCCCTGTGGCAGAGTCCTCCCATTTTTTTTTTCAACTTCCTTTGCTTAAGTCGTAATTCTTAGCGGTGGTGGGTGAAAAAGGGCGACAGGCTTTAAAGGTTTCAGAATTGCTAGAAAGGGACGTTCCAGCTACGGGACAGCAGAAAAACCTGACTTGATTGGGCTGAGGACCCAGCTCTTCTTTTTATGGGTTTTGGTAATTTACGGGTTTCGTGCCCTGGATCAGCCTTGCCTGGGCCGTCCAGTGACTTCCCTTCCCAACGAGGAAGCTGCTTGGAAATTCTTCAGGGCTCAAATTAAGGCGCGGCCGATGTGGACAGAGGCGATTGAGTTCCACCACTGATAGCCAAAGTGGACCAGAGCGGGCAACCAGGCTTATATTTCTGTTCTGAATTGGTTTTGGATGAGTTTGAGGAACACAAGGACCCTTTCCAGGCCCGTAGATGCCTAAGGTCTGTCAAGATAAGGCAGGCACGCACGGTCTTTCCTGGCCCAGCGGGGACAAACCCTTCCTTAAAGAGGGGTGAGGGGAAAAAAAAATATCCCAGCGTTTCCAGCTGCTCCGATTGGCACCGATCCTGGTGCCACAGAACCTTCTGTTCCAGAGCAGAGCAGTTCCTTGGGAGGCAAGCCAAACTGTCCAATGTGGTTTCCCCTCCACGAAGCCAGAAACCCCGCGAGGAAGATTTCAGGCTGGAAATCTCAGAAGCCTCGATCCAGAGAGTCTGAGGAGCCGAACCTTTAGGACAAAACTCGGAGCAGGAGAACGGAGAAGATGGCCGAAATCAGAGGGACGGGCCCGGAGTGGCTTCCGGGTGCGCCCGAGCGGCAGTGCGCCTGGTTCTCGCCGATGCAGGCCGCGTAGGCCATCACGTGGGGGATGTAGTTCTGCTCGTGGACCCCGTGGAGGAGGTGAGCCATGGGGCCCTTGGCGAAGACAGCCACGTCCTCCCCTCCGTGCGTTTCCATCCGCAGCGGGACGGCTGACTGCGCCTGGTAGTTGGTATCAGCTGGGTAGGGGGAGAGAGACAGAGAGAGAAGGTGAGTGCCCCACAGAGTGAGGGGACAAGACGAAGGAAGGCAAGATGCCCGTTGGCATTTGGAGAGTAGGCAAGGGAGAAAAGATGACCCGGCTACTCTTGGTGGGATGAGCACCGCGGCCGATTCTTCTGAAATCTGGTCCGGACTGGACAAAAGAGCCACTCTAGATGCCCTTTTGGAAATGGACCTGCTGAACTCCATACGCTGGAAGGGACAGGGGGGAACTATGGGTTGATGCTCACTGAAATTGACCGCCGAGATGTTCTCTCTCTCTCCAGCTACCATTTTGTACCCGGGTCCGTTTCCGTACAGGATGGAAGTGAAGGGTTTCTTGTCCAGGTCGCTCTGCATCGGGGCCAGCCCTAGACAAAGAGGAAGCCACCTTTACCAAGTGATTCTCCCCTCACCTCTTTCGGGGCCTGTCTCTACGTGGAGGTTAAAGGTTCGATCCTGGCGTGACGCTGGCGTTGATACTTCCCAGCTCCCTTGCGGCCAGGGCTCCCCCGGCCCGGTGCTACGGCGCCAGCTAGCCCCATAATGTGACCCACAAGTTTGGCTTCCCCCCCCCCCCCCGGGGAACCGTGCCCTCTGCCGTCCGAGGGGCATTTCGCCGTCCGACGTTTGCATGGTGTTAGGGGCGCCAGCTAACGGAGGCGGTCACATACCGAAAATGGAGTTGCCGCGGGTTGTGTAGCCCCCAAAGGTGAAGACGTGGGAGTGGTCCGCGGTCACCACCGTCAGGGTGTCTTCGGAAGAGGTCAGGATGCCAGCCTCGCCAATGGCGCGGTCCATCTCCACCGTCTCGTGGAGGGCCTGTTTGGCTTTTCCCTCGTGGTGCCCGTGGTCAATCCTGCCGCCTTCAGAGAGCGGAGAGGGGGAATTCCCACCTTGGTTCTCCTCCCCCACCCCTCCAGCCCTCTTCGGTCTC
Organism: Daboia siamensis; assembly: GCA_024449315.1. NCBI lineage: Eukaryota > Metazoa > Chordata > Lepidosauria > Squamata > Viperidae > Daboia > Daboia siamensis. Next base: position 11,316 of record JAKJMR010035487.1, read on the forward strand.
CCACCCCCGCAGCAGCCACGGCGTTCCCCCTTCCCGTGGCTCACCCTCGACCAGGAGGAAGAACCCCCGGGGGTTCTTCTGGAGCATTCGGATCGCCACCCTCACCATTTCAGTCAAGGAAGGGTCAGTTTGGTTGTTCCTGTTCAGTTCATACATCATGTCGATGGGCTCAAAGAGGCCTGCAGAGGAGAGGGGGAGGACATGGCAAGAGCTGCCCAGAAGATGCCAGCCCAGGCAGCTGAGGGGGGGAGGGGAGGGGGTTTCCACCAGGACCCCCTGCCCTTCAGCTGCTGCCCTTCAGTGTCTCCCGACCTGGGGACGAACCGCTGTGTTCACACTTGCATGCCAAGGCACGCTCTGGCTGCTGCCACTCCGGTGAGGGGTGTGTGTCTGTAACTCTGCTCCTTTCTCCCTGCCAGGATGCCAACGCACTCAGCTGCCCATCCTCGCCCCTCTCGGGCTCCTCTTCCTCGCAAGAGGAAATTCTCACACCGGAGAGTAGAACTTGCAGCAATGAGCTGACCCCCAAAGCCTCCTCAGATCGGTGTCCCCCCCCCCCCCGCCTCCGCCGTTAAACAAAAATGGGAGAGCGAGCAAGATGGTCTTCCTAGGGCTTTGAATTGCCCGGAAATTCATCCCACGCTGGAGGGCAAACGACATGCCCAAATCCTTAGGTTATCCCTTCAGCCTTTCCCACCCCCCACCCCCAATTTTATGCATCTGCCAAACTCACCCAAGAGGTAGTCGACTTTGGCTGGGTCCAGCTCCATCAGCGCCGCCCGGTTCCATAGATAGAGGGCATTCTGGGAGAAGAGGAGAAGAGCGGGGCATGTGTGTGTGTGTGTGTGTGTGTGTGTGTGTGTCCTCAGCTGAAGGTTTTGGCAGCAGCATCCCTGCCGCCTCGCCCTCTTAAGTACGGCCAGGGTGGCCCACCAAGAGGGTTGTGGCTCAGGAGTGCCAGGCCGAAGAGAGGATTCCCCGGAGATTCCTCGAGCGATCCTCAGGGGATCTCTCCTGCAGCAGCCCACCACTCAGAGGAGGAGGAGGAGGAGGAAGACACCCCCTCCTGGCATAGAGGATCTCCTGAATTTTCTCCCGGATGGATCTCTGAGGCTCTGAACGAGAATTTGCCCAGGATGAACTACCTCCTCCATCGCGATCGGAAACCGCTTTGCCAAGCTGGCCGGCTGCCCCCTCACCTTGTCTTTGGGCTTGGCGTCCCGCCACTCCTGGACCAGATTCCTGTTGTCCAGTCGGGTCCCTCTATATTTCTCCTCCTCCGGGTATTCCACGTCGCTCGTGTTCTTGGGGAACATGTACTTCCGGCCTCCCCCCATGATGACCTGTGGGAGAGACCGAAGGAGGCTGGCAGCAAAGTGCCCAGGCCAATTAAGGCAACCCCCTCCCCGCCATCAAGCCTGCAGGACAGAGCGAGCGCCCAGGAGGGCAGGGCATCATGGACTCCAGAAACATGGACTCCGAGGCGCAGAGGCTTCCCCGTGACGGCACGGCGAGGCCTCCATCCCTTCTGACGCTGACCTGGCAGCTTTTACCCATCCGGGGATTTGGCATCAGCTGCGGGAAAGAGCCCAAGAGCAATTTGAGGCGACCTGAACGCTGCCCAAGGGCTGGGTTGGCGCCTTCAGACTCTTTTCCCCCAATGAAGAGGATTTTAATTCGGCTGGGCTGGCATCTGAGGCGGCCTTGATGGAAAACATATTTATTTGACCACAGTCCCTTTGGGCTGGTGCTGCAAGCCTCCTCTTTGGATTTAGAGTCTTAGAAGGTGAATCACGAAACTGCAGCAGCAGCGAAATAATCATAATAATTACACACCGAGAGATCTATATTAAATAGAATTGGCTGCCTAAGGTATAATTATTTCCAGCCTAGGAACAAAGTTAAAATTATAAAAAAATGGCCCTATTAAGCTACTTAAATGACAGATTTAGATCGCCTTTTTTCGGAGGATTTGTTTTCAAACGGAAAGACGCACCTATTTATTTATCCCTTCCCCCCCCTCCCCCAGCCAGAAAAATGCAGTGCCTGATTCCACGGGCTGACGTTGGCAGCAAAACAGGCAGGGCCATTGGCCGGCCAGCCTCAACCCACAGGACAGTTGCTCTGTGGCCCCAAGGGGAACCTGGTGCCAAGGTCTCTTTGGAGGACCGTCGCAGTTCCTGGCACCCGGAAGCAGCTGGGATGCCAGTTGTGTGCCATGGTTGAACCAGGCTTTGGGAAGGGAAGGGAACTGTTTCAAGGCCTCTGGGCATCTCCGCTGCCAAGGCTGCCTCCGATGCCAGTTGAGGTTTCAGTAACCAGTGCAAGGAGTGGGACTTCTGCTTATGGGAAATCGAGTTCCCAGCAAGGCCACAGATTCTGGGAACGGCCCGCAAGCAGGAACCGGCCGCTGGGATAATCCAGGATAATTTCTTCTGAGCATTCCAGCTTTGTGTCCTTGGGCGGATCGACACACCGGCCAGCCTGCTTTCTACTCCTGATGCTTGGTCCTTTTATGGAATCCAAATGCCGGTCTCTGGCACTGCCAGCTGCAGAGATCAGCCAAGCAAATTTTCCTCTCCAGCAACCTTCCTTGATCTTGGTCTTCCCAGTTGCAATGTATGGCAGTGAAAGTTGGACCTTAAGAAAGGCTAAGCTCCAAAGAACTGAGGCCTTTGAACTGTGATGCTGGAGAAGACTCCTGCGAGTCCCTTGGACTGCAAGGCGATCAAACCGGTCAGTCCTAGAGGAGATCAACCCTGACTGCTCTTTAGAAGGCCAGATCCTGAAGCTAAAACTCAAATCCTTTGGCCACCTAATGAGAATGAAGGACTCACTGGAGAAGAGCCTAATGCTGGGAAAGATTGAGGGCAAGAGAAGAAGGGGACGACAGAGAAGGAGGTGGCTGGATGGAGTCACTGAAGCAGGAGGCATGAGCTTAAAGGGACTCCAGAAGATGGTAGAGGACAGGAAGGCCTGGAGGAACGTTGTCCAGGGGGTCACGATGGGTCGGACACGACTTCGCAACTAACGACAACAATGCTGGGAAGAAGAAGCACCACTTGGCTCCTCTTGCAACTGTGCCATCTCCTCCGGTGAAGCGAGGAAGAAGCGTTGCCAACAGAGGGTGCTGCATCCTTTCTCCGAACTGGGTTGGTACTCCTGGGAAAGCCGAGCGGCTGGGCTCGGATGGAGATGCGTCCCCGTTTTGTTCTGCTGTTAATGTCCTGGATCAAAGGTCAACCTGCCTCCCGCGGTGCCGTTTTGACCCTGCGGTCCGCTTCAGCACCCAGCGCCCCTTGGCACAGCTCCCCTGCATTTCAAAGTGGCACAAAGAGGCACCTGTTTCCACTGGCCCCAGCCCTGGCACACTTCTTTGGAAGCGGGTGCCCACCCTAGGAGTGTTCTCCGCTCCAAAGAAGAACGACATTTCTGGAAGGTTATCTTTCAGGCGTTACCGAAAGAAGCCCTCGCCAGCTTTGGCTAAAAAAGGGCGGCTTCAAAGTCCGCTGTAAAAAAAAACTCGCTCTGAGCCTCAGGACGAGGGCCGGAGATTGCCGGAGTGGAATTAGCACACAAACGCAATTAAAACAAGGGGATATTGTTCCAATTGTCTACTTTGGCCGAACCAATAAGTTTTCATTTCAGGCCCCTTTCGAAACTCATTAATAAGTTACAAGGGTTGCCCAGTCACAAAAGTTTATTTTTGTAAAGGTTTTATGTAATTGTCCAGGTTCCAAAGGGCGTGTTCCGAGAGCATCACGAGCTGGAATTAATTTGTGCAGCGGATTAAGGCTGCGGTCCTTAACGTTTTTTTTTTGTTGTTGTTTTTTTAACACTCTGTTCATTTAGAAGATCCTGCCGTTCAAGAATGGCCAAAGGCGATTTGCTGATTCCTCAGTAAACTTGGCACTTTTTTTGCCCCCCCCCCTTCCTACTTCCCCTTTCTCAATTATCTGGGTTGGGAGGTATGCTTGAAACAAAAGGAACAAAATCCAAGCCTCATGATTGAAATGAGCAGCAGAATCAAAGGCGAAGATTTGCTCCTGCCGAGATTCGGAGATGTCATAAATCTGAAGAGGAAATTTCCCAGGAACACCCCTGTTCTTATCCCATTGCCAGAAAGACACATCCAAGCTTTTAATAGGCAATTGTGCAACCTGTAATTGAGTGTGTTTCTCCTTTGAGAAAACAAACCAGGAACTTTTCTTAATGTGGGTGGTTTTCCTCCTGATCATATATCAACTTCGTGTTTGTAAGAGAGTTTGGGTGTTGAAAAGCCCAGAGTCAGACTGGATGATGCAAAGAAATAAGAGACCAACAGGAGTGGTGTGTGTGTGTGTGTGTGTGTGTGTGTGTGTGTGGCCAAGGGAAATATCTGTGGCTCTCAAGATTATTCAGCCCCCTTTCATACTGGCTCTGGGGCAAGCTGCCTGCCTCATTCTTTGCACTTTTTCTTCCTCACCCTCCAACCTCTAGTAGGCAACTGGAAGACTTTTAACTTGCAAGGGATTTAAGGAGTTGCACTTCAGGATGAGATTCCGGGAAGGGAACCAACAGGTACAGTTCTGAAGAGAAGTTGGCTTGGACTCAAGAAAGCAAGCCAAGCCAGTTGCACTGGAAGTGCTCTTCGCTCAACTGAACTCTCCCTTTGTGGGTCATCCAGAGGCCCACAAGCCTCTTCCATCCCTCTCTTCCCCCAGCTTTCTTCCCTCACCACAGGACCCCAGCTGGTTTCACAGAAGAACTCCACGTGACCCACGGCCATCTTGCTCCGAGCAGACACCGTTTCAGCAGAAGGAAGGGTCAAAATCCGGGCCCAGAAAGACACTCTGTCTTGGCCGCGATCCACAAGACAATGATCCACAGCGCAACGGGGTCATTCGTTGGGGGAGTGGGGAGAGATGGTGCAACTACGCACATGGAGGCCAGCTGAGACCAGGAGTCGGAAAGAAGGGTGGTCTTCCCAACGTCAGAGGCGGAGAAGACCGAAGGACAGAAGTCCGTGGGTGAAACTGAGGCCCAGCCTTTGACTCACTGGGTTTATCTGGTGTGTTTTTTCGCCCGATGGAGGATCAAACAGCAAGCCTCCATCCCGTTCCCAGCTCCTGGGTTCAAAATGCAACAAAGCAGGCCCAGGCCTGGATGCTGTTGCTCGAACGGAGGGCAGCACCTGTCACGTCGCACGTCACCCGTCTCCCTTTGCCCGGAGAAGTCCCCGAGGGTCTCCGTGGAGGGTCTTTCATCCCGGGAGCCATCAAAGGAGGAGCGACGGCATGCTGGACCTCCCCAAAGTCTACGGCCGCCTACTTGAACCCCCTGCCCTTCCCAAGCTTTTCTGGCCTCTTCCTCCCCCCCCTCGGGACTCACCTCAATGTCGGGGATGTTTTCAAACAGCTGGTGGGCGATGTCTTTGCAGCCCTGCTGAAGCGCTTCCGAGGGCATCTCGTTGTCCGAGTACCAATCCCGGTCGGCCGAGTGTGCGTAAGCGGCACTGGGCGTGGCGTGGTTGACGCGGGTGGTGGTAACAATGCCCACCGATTTGCCTGCAGCCGGTGGAAGAAGAGGCACACGTTAATCCCCGCCACCACAGAGCGTTTTGGGGGGGGGGTCTCCTGGGCACAAAGAGCCACCTTGCTCCCCCCTCCCTCACCGCCGCCAGCTTGGGAGGGTGCCAGGCGCGGGCAGGGCTGGCGGGTGCAGTGCCAACCTTTTTCTTGGCTGCTCGGCTAAACCAATTCCCTTCTCCGCCTTTCCCAAAAGTTTTATCGACTTGGCTGAACCGTTTTGGATCTCTTAGCTAAACCCTGTGCTGCGGGTGGTCTCTCTCTCGAGGCCCCCCTCCCCCCTCCGTGCTTATGGAAAGAACAATGGGGGCTCTGTCCTCTGTTGGGCCTCCCCCCTCTGCTCTCCCACCCCCCCACACTCCTGCCGGAAGCCGGAGGGGGGAAAACATCCCCACATTTATTGTAGCGGCTGATTTTGAGTCTCCAGTTCAGCGAAACCTTGAAATAAAAGGCAGCAGCGCCAGGCTCTAACCTTGGAATGCCAGCTAGTTAATGAGTCCCTGTCGAGCATTTGACCCAGAGATTTAATGTTTTATCTCACCTCTGAAATTTGCCTGTTTAGAGTGTGCAGAATACTGTTTAAAAAGGTTTTTTTTAAAAAAACTTTTTTTTAAAAAAAAGCAAAAAGCCGCCGCAGAAATATTTCTGACTCTGCTTTTACCAGCGGAGAAAGTGAGAGGATTTCTTTATTTGCTTTTCGTAGCCTTGAGGAATTTCCTCGCTTCGGGTAGCAAAAGTCGATCGGTGAGGTGGCCCCGTTCTTGGCGGCTTGCCGTGGCTTAGGGGCCCGCGGACCCCTCCCCGTGGTTTACAGACCACGGTTGTCATGCCGCAGTTGTCACGTGCGTTAAGGCAGCCAGGGGTGGCTCATTCAGCAACCAGCCTTACGAACAGCATTTCTTTAGCGACAGCCTTGCTGTTTTCATTCCAACATTGGAGGTGCTAAGCGGGGGGGGGGGGGAGTCCTCAAACTTGGCCCTTTTACGACTCGTGGACTTCAACTCCCAGAATTCCTGAGACAGCATGGGGGAAAACTGCCTGGCTGAGGAATTCTGGGAGTTGAAGTCCACAAGTCATCAAAGGGCCGAGCTAGAAGACCCCCCCTGGGCTAAACTTTCTCCCAGGTGATTTTATCTATTTTTCTGGAAATCTTAACACTTAGCTAGGGAAAAAAAGGACGGCTTTCCAATTCCGTTTTACCGAACCTCTCCAAGGTTATCTGCGAGTCTGGGCCTACCAGGAGAGCAGCCTCTTTCCCCAGTGGCATGAAGTAATTCCTCTGAAAATCAAATTGCTAGGAATACTCGTTTCTTCCCGTCCCTGCTCAGCTGAATTGTACCATTCACCTGTGTGGATTTCGCAGGCACTTCAGCGTAGACGACAGCCCTCATCCTTGGTTGTTTTTCTTAAGCCAATTATTTCCTTCCCTTCCCTTGACTGCAGAGCTTCCCAACCGTGCCCCTTGGGGTCGGGGTGGGGTGGGCGAGACGATATTCCAGGTGGGTTAGAAGTTTCAAAATTATAGCGGATATGCATAAAACCAGGTAGTACTTTTGTAAGGGGCGCGAGAATCTATCAGAAGCGTTCTAGGGGTATATAGAAAAGGTTGGGAACTGCTGCTTTAGTAAAGGTAAAGGTTCCCCCGCACATGCGTGCTAGTCGTTTCCGATTCTAGGGGCCGGTGCTCATCTCCGTTTCAAAGCCGAAGAGCCGGCGCTTGTCCGAGGACGTCTCCGTGGTCATGTGGCCGGCATGACTAGACGCCAAAGGCACACAGAACGCTGTTACCTTCCCACCGGAGCGGTCCCTATTTTTCTACTTGCATTTTTACGTGCTTTCGAACTGCTAGGTTGGCAGGAGCTGGGACGAGTAACAGGCGCTCACTCTGCTACGCGGCACTCGGGATTCGACCCGCCAAACTGCCGACCATTTGATCGACAAGCTCGGACGCTATTAAGCGACGGCCTTTCCAGCTCCTGGCCTGGATCGTGCTGCTAACGTAGGATTCCCCTGGCCAGAAAATCTTTTCCACTGCTTCTACAATCTCTCTCGCCCTTTCCAGCCTGACGTTTGCTTGGTTCCCTTCTTGCAAAGCTGGGTCCCTTTAACTTCAGAGTTAGAGGGTGGTTAACCACAGAAACAGCCCGAGAACCAAGAGCTACAGGCCAGGAAGTTGGGTGCCAAAGCGAAGTTCTGCGGGGATGAGACGAGCCGGCAGAAGCACTTGCTTCCCTCCAACACCACCCCCCACCCCGGCACTTGTGCACGGGGATTTTTCCCACCTTCCCCAGCGAGGCTGTGGGTTGAGCTTCAGCCCTCCCACTCCAGGGCTGACGTCGCCAACCAGGGACAGATCCGTCGCACCGAGAAAGGATGCAAGGCCACGTCCCACACATCGCCGCCATCATCCTGTCCCCAGTGCAATGCCACCCTCACCCCTTTGGAGAAAGGTCATTCTCTCCATCTTTCCCTTCAGCTTCTCGGACCAAGTCAGTTTCCAAACCCGCCTTTGTGAGAAACCCTGCAAGCCAGGCACCCTGGACTTTCCCACGGGGGCAGGGGAAACTCCCAAGGACAGCGAAGGCTGCCCGCAGACTGGGCAACTTCCCTTCCACTGACTGGCAGCTCCGCGGGCTTCTTTCGCCAGCCCGGTTGCCCTCCAGCTTGTTGGGTTTTTTTTGATTTGCATACACCACCCTTCAGTGCAGTCCTCTGACCCAGAGAAGCAGACGTAGCCCTGAAATTGTGGGTGCCGAACAAAGAAGCTCGGGACTTCAGATTGTCAAACCCATCGTCCACTCCCCTTCCTTGCGGCCTTTGCAATCCCTGGCTCTTTAGCTCCAAAGCACGGGCGGCGCGCGTGAGGCCCTTTGCACAACGCTCCTGCAAGCCTTAGCCTCATTTGCCAGTTTGTGGTGATTTCAAAACACACACCCAGGCACTCCTTTTGCATGGCAAATGACTGCCTGGAGATGGTTTGCAGTAACCTTTAAGGAGGAGCTTAAAACGGTTAGGATTTTTTCACCAGGGTCCGACCCGTTCGACCGGCCCGTGAGAAGCGCCTCGGGCCAGCAATACGAAACATGCCACGGGGCGGATTTCCCCAGCCTGTTTCCTGGTCAGCTGGCAGCGCCACCTCATCTTGAGGCAAGGCGAGCCCAAGCAATTTCAAAAGCCGATTGTTTATCACCTTGTCAGCTGCCAGCCAACTGGGCGCCATCCAAGCATACCCATCTTCAAAACTCTGAAGCTTTCGCAAGACCGACTAGATAGATCCCTTAGGTTCAAGCCCTTCGTTCCTCCGGCGGGATCTTGTGTGGAAGGCAGTCAGCCCGTCCCAGGCTCTCACACCCCCCACACCCCCCACACCCCTCACCCCCAACCCATCCAGCCTGGCTCACCTGCTGCTTTGGCCCACTTGAGTATGGAGGTCACTTCGTTGCCGGCCGTCGTGTTGCACTGGGACCGCGTCACAGCCGCGCTGACCCCCACGGTGCCCTCGTTGGCCTTCACGCCACATAAGTAAGCGGTGGCAGTGCCCGCGCTGTCCGGCACCTGGGCATTGGTGTTGTAGGTCTACCAGAAAGACAAGAACGGTAAAATGGTGGGTAATTCAGCAATAGGAACTGCTGATTCCCACCACGGATGCAGCAACGGCCTTGGGATAGGGCTCTGGGTGCCCGCTCTTATGGCTAGCAACTGTTGTCTGAGGGGGTCTTCGCAAGCCCCTCTCCCTTTCTCGGGCGAACAACAATTGTAATGCCTCCGATTGGCTGCAGCTCCTTTCATTGCCCGCTGAAGCCGGCTGCCAACGCTTGCAAGCCAGTGGCCCAGCCTACAAAACCTGTTGGGAATTCTGCCTAGAACCCGGTGGTTCCGGGATTTTTACAAAAAGATTGATATCCATCCTGTTTGCCGCGCTTTGTGTGGACGAGGCGTGGAGTTGGCAAAGCCAGGCGGCGGTTGCAAAAAAAAACGTTCTCCTTTGAGCAAGCAAGCGTGGCTTTTGTCCATGGTAGATAGCCAGCAGGTTTGAAACGCCTGCGGGGAAGGAGAGCAGAAGCAAGATCCCCCCCCCCCAAAAAAATCAGAGATGGGATATTTAAACGGAGGAGGAGGAGGAAGAGGAGGAGGAGGAGGAGAAGAATTGTTCCTTCTCTCTCCCCCCTCTCTCCTTTTTCTCTCTCTTTCTCTTTCATTCTCTCTCTCTCTCTCTCCTCTTTTTTTTCTCCTCTCTCTCTCCTCTTTCT
>JAKJMR010035490.1:0-11291 GCA_024449315.1 Daboia siamensis
TCTATTCTATTCTATTCTATTCTATTCTATTCTATTCTATTCTATTCCTGCAACGGTTCTTCATATGTTTTAGCCTTCAGTCCCCTAATCATCTTTGCCTGTCATTCATACATGACTTAGGCAGTGTATTTAACCCTATTTTTCTCCTACAAGAGTAATCCTGCGAGATAAGTTGGCCTCAGAAGACTGGACCACAGACATCCTTCTATATCTGGCTCTCCTCATTCCTAATCCAACATCTTAACTGCTACCTCACATTTTCCTAAAAAAACACGCAGGAATGGACAATAAACGTTTAAGCATCACAACCTTGATTTAATCCCTGCTGTTGGTAACCTGCTGTTCAGTTGAGAGCATGCATTTGGCTCCATTTTACAAATATATTTATGTCACTTGGATTTCTCTGACAAGCTTAAGGTGTCTTATCTTTCCTCATTTTGTTTGCTCGTTGCCACTGGCTGGCAAATGAAGACAGTGAGAAGTCAACTAGTCAACCTGACTGCAAAGTCCATATTTGAATCTGGTTTTCTCTAGCCTGTCTAACTCTTTAACCTTTGTGTGCTGCGTAGATTTTGGAACGTATGCCCAAGTAGATGTGGCTGCATAATTATTTAATCACGGGGTTCCATATAAGAAGTTTTCCAGGTCCCGACTCAAGGGTTTTAATTATAAATCATAAAGCAGCAAGCGAGGATGCACACAGAAAAAAGAAGCATCTCTTCAGTTCTTTACGTCTGAGAACTTGAATCAGGTTCAATTCCCCCCCATCTATATGCAGATCAGGTGCTGGTGAAGCCTGAGACTGCTGGAGATTCTTATGACAGATGTGGGAAGGAACAGAAAAGTCTCAAATGAACTTGAATCAAAGGTTGCTATGGGAAATACTCCTACTCTGTTTTCCCCCAGTCCCAGGGGATGTTCTAATGTCCATCCAGCTCCCAAATTCAGTTATAATTTTATGGCTGCATTTTATAGCTGTTATTTCTTAAGTCTATTTGGAGAGGATAGCAGCAACAGTTCCCTTACACTAACAGTTTATAAAGACCCAAATAATTGATTTTGTGCTCTTATCTTTCCCTCTAAGAGACTCACGGCAACCACAGGCTGGATGAAGTAAAATAAGAGTAACAAAAGACACACATGTAAGATAACAGAACAACAGAGTTGGAAGGGACCTTGGAGGTCTTCTAGTCCAACCCCCTGCACAAGCAGGAGATTTATTTATTTATTTATTTATTTTTATTACATTTATATCCCGCCCTTCTCCGAAGACTCAGGGCGGCTTACAAGCTTAGCAGTAGCCTTCATTTTATGTATATGCCTGCTTGTTAGGGCTTTCACACATACCCCAAGCGGCATTATTACAAAGTCAGCTTATTGCCCCCAACAATCTGGGTCCTCATTTACCTACCTCGGAAGGATGGAAGGCTGAGTCAACCTTGAGCCTGGTGGGACTCGAACCTGCACTAATTGCAGGCAGCTGGTGTTACTTAAGGAGGCATTAGCCCTCTGCTCCACCAAGGCTCAAGATCCTATACCATTTCAGACAAGTGATTGTCCAATCTCGTCTTGAAAACTTCCAGTAAAGGAACATCCACAACTTCTGAAGGCAAGCTGTTCCACTGCTTAATTGTCCTCAGAATTAGGAAGTTTCTCCTTAATTCCAGGTTGCTTCTCTCCTTGATCAGTTTCCATCCATTGTTTCTTGCCCTTCCCTCTGGTGTTTTGGTGAATAACGTGACCCCCTCTTCTTTGTGGCAGCCCCTCAAATACTGGAATACTACTCTCATGTCTCCTCTGTTTCTTATTTTCTTTAGACTTGCCAGACCCAAGTCCTGCAGCCGTTCTTCCTATGTTTTAGTCTCCAGGCCTTTGATCATTTTAGTTGCTCTTCTCTGCACTCTTTCCTCAACATCATTTTTTTTTTATGATATGGTGACTAAAACTGGAATAGAATAGAGCTGGAAGGGACTTTGGAGGTCTTCTAGTCCAGCCCCCTGCTCAAGCAGGAGAACCTATACCATCTCAGAGAGGTGAATGTCCAGTCTCTTTTTAAAAATCTCCAGTGATGGAGCGCCCACGATTTCTGGAGTGAAGCTGTTCCACTGGTTGATTGTCCTCACTGTCAGGAAGTTTCTCCTTAATTCCAGGCTGCTTCTCTCTTCGAGAGAATGGATGCATAGTTCACAAGCACTGGAAATGTCTTTTTTTAAAAAAATAAAAATAAAAATAAAAATAAAACAAAATTGAGAATCATAATTCTTGGACAAATACCTGTGGAGATTCTCAGTCATCTAGGTTATGTTTGCCCCAAAGGTGCTTTTCCCCCCCCCCCCCCCCGTCCCCAAAGGGCAACTGGACTTCTTGTTTTTCCTTCAAGAAGTCTCATGTAAGAACTTTCTTTCTTCACTTCTGACTGAATATATAGGTCCAATGGGGTGCGCCTCCAAAATAAGCTGCAATATAGCCTCTGTGGGGCTTTCCCAAAATACTAATTTATTGCCTAGGAGGTTCTGCTCCAGCTTTCTTTGGGCACATATCCAAGGAAAGAATTGTGCTGTAGCCACCCACCATTTCCATTCTGTAAAAATATCTTTGTGGCCCAGGAATATTCTTGGAAACAAAAATAATACTACACTTCGGTGCTTAAGTTTTTTCCCTCCCCCTTTTGATTCTAGTTCAGACCAGCTTCCAAATCCTTGTTGTTGTTGTTTTTGTAAGAGGCGAGTTTTCATGGGGTGAGATCTCAAACCTTCTATTCGTTTGCTGAGTGAGCACATTTGTATTTTAAATGTAACTTTATTGACAGTTTTAAGAATGAGAGTAAACATCGACACAAACTAAAATAGAGTAAGAAGGGAAAAGGGAGAAAGGAAGAAAAAAAAAGCTAAGGTACAAAAAAGAAAAAGGGAGAAGAAAAATAAAGGAAAAAATATGAAGAAATGGCTTCCAATTATAAATGGTAAATTTACCCTTTTCTCTAAAGTTACATTGTAAATGTAACTGGCAGTTAGAACAACTAACCAGTGGAACAACCTGCCTCCAGAAGCGGTGAATGCTCCAACACTGGAAGTTTTTAGGAAGAGACTGGACAGCCATTTGTCTGAAATGGTATAGGGTTTCCTGCCTGAGCAGCGGGTTGGACTAGATGACCTCCAAGATCCCTTCCAACTTCTTCTTCTTCTTCTTCTTCTTCTTCTTCTTCTTATTATTATTATTATTATTATTATTATTATCCATGAAATCAACCTTCTGCAGCCTGGCAACCTGAAGGCTGGACAAGAAGCAACGGATGGAAACTAGTCAAGGAGAGAAGCAACCTGGAACTAAGGAGAAACTTCCTGACAGTGAGAACGATTAACCAGTGGAACAACCTGCCTCCAGAAGCGGTGAATGCTCCAACACTGGAAGTTTTTAAGAAGAGACTGGACAGCCATTTGTCTGAAATGGTATAAGGTTTCCTGCCTGAGCAGGGGGTTGGACTAGATGACCTCCAAGGTCCCTTCCAACTTCTTCTTCTTCTTCTTCTTCTTCTTCTTCTTATTATTATTATTATTATTATTATTATTATTATTATTATTATTATTATTATTATTATTATTATTATTATTATTATATCTCTTCTTTCTACAATCAATCCTACCCAACTGATCATAGATTGTAAATTTATAAATAGATTATAAATTCATTTCCCCCCCCCTGTTCTATGCAAAAAGTCCGCAAGGGTTTTCCAGTCAGCAATAATTGTGGATATTGTCTTTTCACTAATCAAACAGATCAGTTTGGCCAGTTCAGCTACTTCCATTATCTTCATCAACGATTCCTCTGCGGTACATATTGCCAGATCCTTTCATCTTTGTGCGTATAATAATCTCACTAAAGCTATATATAAAAACAGTGCTTTTTTTGTAAAAAAAAAAAAAAAAAAGTGCTGGAACTCACACACATCATACAACCTACCTTGTCTACCCTACAAGGTATCATCCAAAAAAGGTGCCAGAACTCCATTCTGGGTGTTCCGTAACAAAAAAATGCCCTGTATAAAAACAAAATCCCATGACTTTTTTTTCCAACTGTTTGTCTATCAGTCCCAAGAGGAAAAAGTTCTGGTTTGAGTGGTATATTAATGTTTAAAATCTTCTGAATTTTTATTTATTTATTTTATTTTTATTACATTTATATCCCACCCTTCTCCGAAGACTCAGGGCGGCTTACAAGCTTAGCAGTAGCCTTCATTCTATGTATATGCCTGCTTGTTAGGGCTTTCGCCCCCCCCCCAGCGGCATTATTACAAAGTCAGCTTATTGCCCCCAACAATCTGGGTCCTCATTTTACCTACCTCAGAAGGATGGAAGGCTAAGTCAACCTTGAGCCTGGTGGGACTCTAACCTGCGCTAATTGCAGGCAGCTGGTGTTACTTAAGGAGGCATTAGCCCACTGCTCCACCATCAATGAAGGCATTCAAATCCAAAATCTTCTAGTGTTTTTGCAGGTCTACCAAACAAGATAACATTTCCACAGAGACCCACAAAGGTGTTTTGGGGTACAGCCTGAATTTGCAACTATTCCATCTTCTCAACAAGGCACAGCTAATACAGTATAGTGGTTTTTAAAATCTACACAAAGCTTAATTTAATGGTACCACAATTGTTCCATGTCACCTAAATCTCAGGTCCTGCCCTTCTAACTCTGAAAGTCTTCTGTTTCTTGGTCACGCCCACTCTTTCATCCAAACCAAAATGCCAAATGCAGTTTCAAATCAGGTAAACCCAGACCTCTTCTTTCGTTTACGTTTTGCATCACAACAATATTTAACTCATGTTCCCCCCCCGCCCCGCTTTCCATACAGATATATACAGCCGGGGTGGCACAATACTTAGAATGCAGTATTGCAGGCAAACTCTGCCCACAGCCTGGAGTTCGATCCTGACGGGGATCAAGGTTGACTCAGCCTTCCATCCTTCTGAGGTCGGTAAAATGAGGACCCAGATTGTTGGGGGTGACATGCTGACATTATAAACTGCTCAGAGACCGCTGTAAAGTGTTAAGTTGTGATATATAAATTTAGGTGCTATTGCTGTATCCTCTTGCTCACCTCTGTGCTTATCTGGAAAACTGAAGGTGCAAAAACGGTGCTCTCTGGCACCGTTTAAGCAGGAGCAAGAGGTGGAGGTGAAAATGTTTGACTTCAATGGGCCTTTGCATTGAAAGCAATGCAAGGAGGCAAGGCTTACACACCCTCAAGCTGAGTTGCTCTCTTGGTGATTTCACTGACGCATTCGTGACTCTCTTTGGGCAGCAATGAAGAAGTAGCTTCTTGACATGTTATTCTGTTTTATCTCCATGTCTAGCCAAGAGTCCTGAAATTTTCAGGTGCTTTATAGATGTACTTTTGATCTCTTTTAGTCAGGAACAGCCAGATGCTACCAGCTCCTGAAGGAGCAATAAGGAAAAAAAAAAATACAAACCCTCCTCAAACTATATTCCTAGTATGGAGAAGAGGTTTAAAACAATTCAGATCCAAACAAAAACCTCCCATTTGTTCTGTATATTTTACCCTAATTAAATTACTTCACTGGCTATTTGAGAAACCAGCAGGAGAAAACACACACACATACACAAAGCACGCAAATACGCAACTTCTTTCCATCCTCTTTTCCACCCAAACAGGGCTGCTATAGTATTATTACGTCATTGTCATTCCTTTTGAATGTGGGCGTGAGCTGATTTAATTTCCAGGAAAGAACAAACTAGCCTGGAATGAATGAATACATCAGGAGAAAGTGTTCAATTCAACTTGTAAAAACCAACAGCCCAAACAAGGCTTTTTAACAACTCCTCTCCCCAGCACACATGCATGTGGTGCACACACACACACACACACACACACACACACACACACACACACAAAGACTCAGAACACAGAGAAGTGTTCATTAAAATGCTCCTGCTAGGGTCTGAATAATTTTAAGGGAGAAAATAACATTTGACAGGGAGAGAACAGCAGTGCTAGCTTGTGAGGCTTTGACAGTAGTCAGGCAAAATGCAAAATAAATGGCAACATGAAGCATCTGGGAGCCTTTCTCTCCCGGGAATTTTATGATGAAGCCAACAGAGCTGTCATTTTCCCATTGTGTAGGAAGTCATAAATGCCAGCCGAACTCAAGAAGGTCAGCAGAAATTAGAGGGAGAAATAAAAGGGGAAGGAGTGGACATCTGGCCTGGAAGTAGCCATGCCAATGAATATGCCAAGCAACAGATGGATGGTTAATGGTCAGTCTGGAATCACCAAAGGAAGCAATTAGAAGCAGGGATAAAGTGATGTCCTCCCCATTTATGCCTCTTGGCATAGGGGAAGATCGGGACCCTGCAGGAGAATGATGGCAGATGTGCATGGGAAGATAAGCATGAAGAGTTCAAAGAACACAGGTGAATTATCACAAAACAGAGTCATTCACCTAGATACGGGTCTCTCTCTTTTCTTCCATATCACATCGCCTGTAAAATTAATCTTCCAGAGGTAAATTTCCTTTGTCAAATTTCAGATCTTAGGAGCAAACGTTTCTCAGTGTTATCTATTGGCTAGCCTGACAATGTAATATAGATGGATGATAGATAATCACTTCCATGTTTGGATTCCACTCCCAAAGGAGAGAAGGGAAGGAAGGAAGGAAGGAAGGAAGGAAGGAAGGAAGGAAGGAGAGGGGAGGGGAGGGGAGGGAAAGAGGGGAGGAAAGACACTTTTCAAATAACATTATTAACTATATGAGGAATTTTGTAATTATCCTTCTTTTAGGTTCTGAAAATCAGTTAGGGTTGATTATAGGAGAAAATGGGAAGCAGTTTCCCTCACCTTCAGACAGAGGCATTGTGTTCCCTTGCTGCTGAAACCCTTATAATAAGATTTTAAATGATTTTTTTTTTTTACTGTACCAGGAAGCGGGATTATAGCAGTTCTGCAGAAGGGAGATGGATGGTTGGGTGGCGAAGGAAAAGGAACCGACAAAGACGGAGAACAATCATCTTGACTTCCAGAATTCATTGCCCAGTAGTGTATTTGGGTGGACAAAAGGGGATCAAACTCCGTACTTGTCTTTGTATTCTTTTAAAAACCTAGTTCTGTAAATCAGTACATCACCCTCGAAAATGGTCCAGATCCTTCATGCAGGGGGCGGAGGTGTGTGTGTGAGGTGGGGCAAGGAATCCATTTCATCCAGTACATGGTGAAGTTGAATTGACTTCAAGGGTTTTATTTCTTGTCTTTTCTCCTTCTTTTCATCTACCTCTCCCACCATTCTCTGCTTGCAACATTAAGGAAGTTCAGCTTGGAAGAAGAAATTGCTTGCATAAAGTTCTCTGTGAATGAAAGCTCTCTTGTTTCATTTCTCCCTGTTTCATTATAATGGGGAAGTTCCAACTTCATGGCTTTTGATATGCTGATATCAAAGCTGGGCAGATAGGAAAGGTGGGATAAATGAAGGACATTTCTCTTCAAGGGCGGGCACAGAAATGGTGCTCTGGAAAAAATCCAGCCCAAATAGGAACCAAATCTGCAGACTTCAAAGGCCCTTGTGGACTTCCATTGAGGTGCTGGTGGATCACAAATGTGCTTACTTGTAGTGTTTGGCTGATGGTTGGATGCCTTCTGGACCTTAGACCTCAGATCTTTATTCAGTGATCCAGCCCTACAAGTGTCACTGAAGAATCCACCCTAGTGATTATTCCAAAGCCATTGAAAGCAGTGTCTTCAGCAATCAGGTGAGGGGTCCAACACTTTTGTTCTTATCAATAACCTTTTTTTTAATGTTAAACAAAGAAAGGTTATTGATTAAAAAAAGAGGGGTTGGACCCCCTCACCTGATTGCTGAGGGCATGGCTTTCAATGGCTCTGGAATAATCACTAGGATGGATTCTTCAGTGACGCTTTTAGGACTGGATCACTGAGTGAAGATCTGAAGTCTACAGTCCAGAAGGCATTCCCGTCCTGTCTCATCCATGTTGCTGCTTGTAAAAATAAAATAAATGAGAAAAAGGCAGCATGCCAGACCCATGCTCTGGAAAGAAAGGGAGAAAGTAGAAAAGCTGAGAGAATACAAAAGCTTATAAAGACTGAGAAAGAGTGCTAGAGCAGCGGTCCCCAACCTCCGATCTGTGGACCGGTACCAGTCTGCAACCTGCCAGCAACCGGTCCACACAAACAAGCAAAGCCCCATCTGTGGGATGCAGGCAGCACACAAAACCACGCACCCTCTGGTCCGCGGAAAAACCTCTCTCCACGGAACCGGTCCCTGGTGCCCAAAAGATCAGAGACCTCTTTGCTAGAGAGAGAAGCTGGAGGAGAAAAATCTATGTAGGATGAAGCTAACACTGTCAAAACTCTTCAGATACTACTAAGAGGTATCCTGCTTAAGGGGCTTCCTGATGTTATTTGATTGGCCTCTTGAAAATCAAGGGAGCTCTTTTGATCAGATTTTATGTTCCTGTATTCCCAACCCTCAGATGGAAGTTAGACCGAGAAGTTTTTTTAAAAAAATAAATTCCTGGAAGAAAATAACAAGAAAACATTTCTGTACTGCTTGCCAGGAAACGGCATAGATATGTCCATGAAATTGACCATCAGGCTGAAATTAAAGGCAATGTTATCTCCCTCCGATGTACCCAAGTCCATAAACACACAGCCACAGCATAATGAAGCACCAATTTGTAGAGATGTTCTTTCCTAGCTCCCTTCCTCTACAAATAACCGCTGTATAAAGATCTTGAGAGACATTAAGATGATATTAAGACATTAAGATATTATGACATTAAGACATTAATATCATAAGATGATCAAAGGCCTGGAGACCAAAACGTACGAAGAACGGTTGCGGGACTTGGGTTTCGGCAGTCTAAAGAAAAGAAGAAATTGGGGAGACATGGTAGCGGTGTTCCAGGATCTGAGGAGCTGCCACAAAGAAGAGGGGGCCAGGTTGTTCACCAGAGCACCAGAGAGAAGGACGAGAAACAGTGGTTGGAAGCTGATCAAGGAGAGAAGCAACCTGGATCTAAGGAGAAACTTCCTGACAGAGAGGACAAGTAACCAGTGGAATGCCTTGGCTTCAGAAGTTGTGGGGGCTCCATTGCTGGAAGTTTTTAAAAAGAGACTGGACGATCACCTGTCTGATACGGTATAGGTCCTTCTGTTTGAGCAGGGGGGGTGGACTAGAAGACCTCCAAAGTCCCTTCCAGATTCTATTTCTATTTCTATTTCTATTTCTATTTCTATTTCTATTTCTATTTCTATTTCTATTTCTATTTCTATTTCAGAAATTATCGATTTCCAGTTTGCACGAGGGAATTGATGCACACTTACAGACACCGAGCTCAGCTGCAGCCACTTCCTTAGAACAAATGTTTGTGTGTGTGTGTGTGTGTGTGTGTGTGTGTGTGTGTGTGTGTGTGTGTGTATGTAGGCTGGGCTATAGCAACCCAGCAGACGAGTTTTCACCTGGGCTTTGCTGGAGATGCTTCTTGCTGTGAGGAACTGTGATGACATTAGAGGGGACCTGCGTCTGAGCTTAAACGCTTCCTGTGAATTAAAAGCAGAATTTCCCATGGGAAAAAAAAATATCAAAATAGGTGGGTAATCCACGACCTCAGGGTAACCTGTAGCTCTTGAAACCCTTTGCTGAACTTCCCCCAACCTAGCTGCTGAAATCAGTGGTTTCCTAACAGGTTTAGGCAAGAAGATTTCCAGAACTCTCATTTTGGAAACAAAGAATTGTCCTCTGCAGTCCAGGAAACAAACAGGAAATTCTGAAATTCTGAAATTCTTCTTGTGATATATATATATATATATATATTAATTCTACGCCTTCAAGTCAGTTTTGGCTCCTGGCAACCAGCTGGAGTAGTCCCTGCTGCCTTCTGGGTAAGATTTTCAGGACTGGTTTACCATTGCCGCCTTCCTCGGGCTAAGAGAGAGTGACTGGCTCAAGGTCACCCAGCTGGCTTTGTATCTAAGGCAAGATTAGAACTCACCACCTCCTGGTGATTGGCCCCAAATCACTCAGCTGGCTTTCATCTCTTAAGGCAGGCAGGACTAGAACTCCAAAGCCACCAGATGGTTTTCATGCGTAGGGCAGGACTCGAACTCATGGTCTTCTGGTTCCCAGCCTGATGTCTTAACCACTGGACCATATTGGCTTCTTTTGCACCGAGTTTTGAGCACAGCGCTATTCAATTTGCATCACTGCCCTTTCCCCATAATCTTTTTTTCTTCCAACTCTATTAAGTATGAACCCTGATGCTGAAAGGTTGACCAGCCTTGGCGTAGACCTTAGTTTGTCCTGCCACACTCAATGTTTCTTTAATCTCATATTTCTGAAAACATTGGGGAGACAGAGAGAGAGGAGAGAGAGCAAG
This sequence comes from Daboia siamensis, assembly GCA_024449315.1. NCBI lineage: Eukaryota > Metazoa > Chordata > Lepidosauria > Squamata > Viperidae > Daboia > Daboia siamensis. Next base: position 10,405 of record JAKJMR010035490.1, read on the forward strand.
AGAGACCAGCAGCAGACTGAGCCAAGATCTATGTCTTACATTTTCTTTTTTCTTTTTTAATTGTTTGCCAGCAGCTTTAATTGTGACATTTGATGACCTTAATCTGCTGGAAGCCAAACAACGTTGACATTTTAGCCGGTTCATTAAGGGCCTGATGCTTCGAAAACGAAGCCCTCAATTATATGCAGACTTTAGCATCAGGGTTAATAGAGGCCCAGAACTAGGACCTTTGATATAAAATTTCTTTTCTTAAATGGGAGGTTTACAAACGTTGTGCAGATCACAGCTAGGCTGGTGCTAGGGACATTGGAAACATGGCTAAGCTTTCAAACAAATTTCTGTTCTCCATCTTTTGTAATCCTGCATATGAGAATTGCAAAACTCAGGGATACTTTGCTTGTGACCCCAGAGAAATTTAGGTAGGTCAGTTAAGGTCGGCTGATCCTGTGTTTTGCGCAATAGGTAGACTGATGTTGGCTTGAGAGTGTGCTTTGCACAAACATGCATACCAAGTGTTTGCACATGCAACTGTGTTCGTTCCTTTGTCAGCTTCCTTTTTCTGCTGTTATTCGTTCTATTGAGAACTGAACGGGGAGCAAGGGAAGGGCTGAGTACCCGAAGTGTCCTGAGACCACCGTTTTCCATTATGTACTTGGCAGAGAAGGAAATTTAGAGCAGCTGTTGGACCGATCTAAATAACATGTTTAAAAGCCCTGGGAAAGAATGGAGAGCCACCGAGTGTGGGCAGGATTCTGCTCGTCTTCAGGGCTGGAAGACTTGAGTTTGAAATTCTTTATAGAGATTTTGTCCAGCTTATAATATTGTAATTTTTTTTGCAGTGTGTGTGTGTGTGTGTGTGTGTGTGTGTGTGTGTGTGTGTGTGTGTG
>JAKJMR010035491.1:0-11306 GCA_024449315.1 Daboia siamensis
TCTATTCTATTCTATTCTATTCTATTCTATTCTATTCTATTCTATTCCTGCAACGGTTCTTCATATGTTTTAGCCTTCAGTCCCCTAATCATCTTTGCCTGTCATTCATACATGACTTAGGCAGTGTATTTAACCCTATTTTTCTCCTACAAGAGTAATCCTGCGAGATAAGTTGGCCTCAGAAGACTGGACCACAGACATCCTTCTATATCTGGCTCTCCTCATTCCTAATCCAACATCTTAACTGCTACCTCACATTTTCCTAAAAAAACACGCAGGAATGGACAATAAACGTTTAAGCATCACAACCTTGATTTAATCCCTGCTGTTGGTAACCTGCTGTTCAGTTGAGAGCATGCATTTGGCTCCATTTTACAAATATATTTATGTCACTTGGATTTCTCTGACAAGCTTAAGGTGTCTTATCTTTCCTCATTTTGTTTGCTCGTTGCCACTGGCTGGCAAATGAAGACAGTGAGAAGTCAACTAGTCAACCTGACTGCAAAGTCCATATTTGAATCTGGTTTTCTCTAGCCTGTCTAACTCTTTAACCTTTGTGTGCTGCGTAGATTTTGGAACGTATGCCCAAGTAGATGTGGCTGCATAATTATTTAATCACGGGGTTCCATATAAGAAGTTTTCCAGGTCCCGACTCAAGGGTTTTAATTATAAATCATAAAGCAGCAAGCGAGGATGCACACAGAAAAAAGAAGCATCTCTTCAGTTCTTTACGTCTGAGAACTTGAATCAGGTTCAATTCCCCCCCATCTATATGCAGATCAGGTGCTGGTGAAGCCTGAGACTGCTGGAGATTCTTATGACAGATGTGGGAAGGAACAGAAAAGTCTCAAATGAACTTGAATCAAAGGTTGCTATGGGAAATACTCCTACTCTGTTTTCCCCCAGTCCCAGGGGATGTTCTAATGTCCATCCAGCTCCCAAATTCAGTTATAATTTTATGGCTGCATTTTATAGCTGTTATTTCTTAAGTCTATTTGGAGAGGATAGCAGCAACAGTTCCCTTACACTAACAGTTTATAAAGACCCAAATAATTGATTTTGTGCTCTTATCTTTCCCTCTAAGAGACTCACGGCAACCACAGGCTGGATGAAGTAAAATAAGAGTAACAAAAGACACACATGTAAGATAACAGAACAACAGAGTTGGAAGGGACCTTGGAGGTCTTCTAGTCCAACCCCCTGCACAAGCAGGAGATTTATTTATTTATTTATTTATTTTTATTACATTTATATCCCGCCCTTCTCCGAAGACTCAGGGCGGCTTACAAGCTTAGCAGTAGCCTTCATTTTATGTATATGCCTGCTTGTTAGGGCTTTCACACATACCCCAAGCGGCATTATTACAAAGTCAGCTTATTGCCCCCAACAATCTGGGTCCTCATTTACCTACCTCGGAAGGATGGAAGGCTGAGTCAACCTTGAGCCTGGTGGGACTCGAACCTGCACTAATTGCAGGCAGCTGGTGTTACTTAAGGAGGCATTAGCCCTCTGCTCCACCAAGGCTCAAGATCCTATACCATTTCAGACAAGTGATTGTCCAATCTCGTCTTGAAAACTTCCAGTAAAGGAACATCCACAACTTCTGAAGGCAAGCTGTTCCACTGCTTAATTGTCCTCAGAATTAGGAAGTTTCTCCTTAATTCCAGGTTGCTTCTCTCCTTGATCAGTTTCCATCCATTGTTTCTTGCCCTTCCCTCTGGTGTTTTGGTGAATAACGTGACCCCCTCTTCTTTGTGGCAGCCCCTCAAATACTGGAATACTACTCTCATGTCTCCTCTGTTTCTTATTTTCTTTAGACTTGCCAGACCCAAGTCCTGCAGCCGTTCTTCCTATGTTTTAGTCTCCAGGCCTTTGATCATTTTAGTTGCTCTTCTCTGCACTCTTTCCTCAACATCATTTTTTTTTTATGATATGGTGACTAAAACTGGAATAGAATAGAGCTGGAAGGGACTTTGGAGGTCTTCTAGTCCAGCCCCCTGCTCAAGCAGGAGAACCTATACCATCTCAGAGAGGTGAATGTCCAGTCTCTTTTTAAAAATCTCCAGTGATGGAGCGCCCACGATTTCTGGAGTGAAGCTGTTCCACTGGTTGATTGTCCTCACTGTCAGGAAGTTTCTCCTTAATTCCAGGCTGCTTCTCTCTTCGAGAGAATGGATGCATAGTTCACAAGCACTGGAAATGTCTTTTTTTAAAAAAATAAAAATAAAAATAAAAATAAAACAAAATTGAGAATCATAATTCTTGGACAAATACCTGTGGAGATTCTCAGTCATCTAGGTTATGTTTGCCCCAAAGGTGCTTTTCCCCCCCCCCCCCCCCGTCCCCAAAGGGCAACTGGACTTCTTGTTTTTCCTTCAAGAAGTCTCATGTAAGAACTTTCTTTCTTCACTTCTGACTGAATATATAGGTCCAATGGGGTGCGCCTCCAAAATAAGCTGCAATATAGCCTCTGTGGGGCTTTCCCAAAATACTAATTTATTGCCTAGGAGGTTCTGCTCCAGCTTTCTTTGGGCACATATCCAAGGAAAGAATTGTGCTGTAGCCACCCACCATTTCCATTCTGTAAAAATATCTTTGTGGCCCAGGAATATTCTTGGAAACAAAAATAATACTACACTTCGGTGCTTAAGTTTTTTCCCTCCCCCTTTTGATTCTAGTTCAGACCAGCTTCCAAATCCTTGTTGTTGTTGTTTTTGTAAGAGGCGAGTTTTCATGGGGTGAGATCTCAAACCTTCTATTCGTTTGCTGAGTGAGCACATTTGTATTTTAAATGTAACTTTATTGACGGTTTTAAGAATGAGAGTAAACATCGACACAAACTAAAATAGAGTAAGAAGGGAAAAGGGAGAAAGGAAGAAAAAAAAAGCTAAGGTACAAAAAAGAAAAAGGGAGAAGAAAAATAAAGGAAAAAATATGAAGAAATGGCTTCCAATTATAAATGGTAAATTTACCCTTTTCTCTAAAGTTACATTGTAAATGTAACTGGCAGTTAGAACAACTAACCAGTGGAACAACCTGCCTCCAGAAGCGGTGAATGCTCCAACACTGGAAGTTTTTAGGAAGAGACTGGACAGCCATTTGTCTGAAATGGTATAGGGTTTCCTGCCTGAGCAGCGGGTTGGACTAGATGACCTCCAAGATCCCTTCCAACTTCTTCTTCTTCTTCTTCTTCTTCTTCTTATTATTATTATTATTATTATTATTATTATTATCCATGAAATCAACCTTCTGCAGCCTGGCAACCTGAAGGCTGGACAAGAAGCAACGGATGGAAACTAGTCAAGGAGAGAAGCAACCTGGAACTAAGGAGAAACTTCCTGACAGTGAGAACGATTAACCAGTGGAACAACCTGCCTCCAGAAGCGGTGAATGCTCCAACACTGGAAGTTTTTAAGAAGAGACTGGACAGCCATTTGTCTGAAATGGTATAAGGTTTCCTGCCTGAGCAGGGGGTTGGACTAGATGACCTCCAAGGTCCCTTCCAACTTCTTCTTCTTCTTCTTCTTCTTCTTCTTCTTATTATTATTATTATTATTATTATTATTATTATTATTATTATTATTATTATTATTATTATTATTATTATTATTATATCTCTTCTTTCTACAATCAATCCTACCCAACTGATCATAGATTGTAAATTTATAAATAGATTATAAATTCATTTCCCCCCCCCTGTTCTATGCAAAAAGTCCGCAAGGGTTTTCCAGTCAGCAATAATTGTGGATATTGTCTTTTCACTAATCAAACAGATCAGTTTGGCCAGTTCAGCTACTTCCATTATCTTCATCAACGATTCCTCTGCGGTACATATTGCCAGATCCTTTCATCTTTGTGCGTATAATAATCTCACTAAAGCTATATATAAAAACAGTGCTTTTTTTGTAAAAAAAAAAAAAAAAAAGTGCTGGAACTCACACACATCATACAACCTACCTTGTCTACCCTACAAGGTATCATCCAAAAAAGGTGCCAGAACTCCATTCTGGGTGTTCCGTAACAAAAAAATGCCCTGTATAAAAACAAAATCCCATGACTTTTTTTTCCAACTGTTTGTCTATCAGTCCCAAGAGGAAAAAGTTCTGGTTTGAGTGGTATATTAATGTTTAAAATCTTCTGAATTTTTATTTATTTATTTTATTTTTATTACATTTATATCCCACCCTTCTCCGAAGACTCAGGGCGGCTTACAAGCTTAGCAGTAGCCTTCATTCTATGTATATGCCTGCTTGTTAGGGCTTTCGCCCCCCCCCCAGCGGCATTATTACAAAGTCAGCTTATTGCCCCCAACAATCTGGGTCCTCATTTTACCTACCTCAGAAGGATGGAAGGCTAAGTCAACCTTGAGCCTGGTGGGACTCTAACCTGCGCTAATTGAGGCAGCTGGTGTTACTTAAGGAGGCATTAGCCCACTGCTCCACCATCAATGAAGGCATTCAAATCCAAAATCTTCTAGTGTTTTTGCAGGTCTACCAAACAAGATAACATTTCCACAGAGACCCACAAAGGTGTTTTGGGGTACAGCCTGAATTTGCAACTATTCCATCTTCTCAACAAGGCACAGCTAATACAGTATAGTGGTTTTTAAAATCTACACAAAGCTTAATTTAATGGTACCACAATTGTTCCATGTCACCCAAATCTCAGGTCCTGCCCTTCTAACTCTGAAAGTCTTCTGTTTCTTGGTCACGCCCACTCTTTCATCCAAACCAAAATGCCAAATGCAGTTTCAAATCAGGTAAACCCAGACCTCTTCTTTCGTTTACGTTTTGCATCACAACAATATTTAACTCATGTTCCCCCCCCCGCCCCGCTTTCCATACAGATATATACAGCCGGGGTGGCACAATACTTAGAATGCAGTATTGCAGGCAAACTCTGCCCACAGCCTGGAGTTCGATCCTGACGGGGATCAAGGTTGACTCAGCCTTCCATCCTTCTGAGGTCGGTAAAATGAGGACCCAGATTGTTGGGGGTGACATGCTGACATTATAAACTGCTCAGAGACCGCTGTAAAGTGTTAAGTTGTGATATATAAATTTAGGTGCTATTGCTGTATCCTCTTGCTCCTGCTTAAACGGTGCCAGAGAGCACCGTTTTTGCACCTTCAGTTTTCCAGATAAGCACAGAGGTGAGCAAGAGGTGGAGGTGAAAATGTTTGACTTCAATGGGCCTTTGCATTGAAAGCAATGCAAGGAGGCAAGGCTTACACACCCTCAAGCTGAGTTGCTCTCTTGGTGATTTCACTGACGCATTCGTGACTCTCTTTGGGCAGCAATGAAGAAGTAGCTTCTTGACATGTTATTCTGTTTTATCTCCATGTCTAGCCAAGAGTCCTGAAATTTTCAGGTGCTTTATAGATGTACTTTTGATCTCTTTTAGTCAGGAACAGCCAGATGCTACCAGCTCCTGAAGGAGCAATAAGGAAAAAAAAAAATACAAACCCTCCTCAAACTATATTCCTAGTATGGAGAAGAGGTTTAAAACAATTCAGATCCAAACAAAAACCTCCCATTTGTTCTGTATATTTTACCCTAATTAAATTACTTCACTGGCTATTTGAGAAACCAGCAGGAGAAAACACACACACATACACAAAGCACGCAAATACGCAACTTCTTTCCATCCTCTTTTCCACCCAAACAGGGCTGCTATAGTATTATTACGTCATTGTCATTCCTTTTGAATGTGGGCGTGAGCTGATTTAATTTCCAGGAAAGAACAAACTAGCCTGGAATGAATGAATACATCAGGAGAAAGTGTTCAATTCAACTTGTAAAAACCAACAGCCCAAACAAGGCTTTTTAACAACTCCTCTCCCCAGCACACATGCATGTGGTGCACACACACACACACACACACACACACACACACACACACACACAAAGACTCAGAACACAGAGAAGTGTTCATTAAAATGCTCCTGCTAGGGTCTGAATAATTTTAAGGGAGAAAATAACATTTGACAGGGAGAGAACAGCAGTGCTAGCTTGTGAGGCTTTGACAGTAGTCAGGCAAAATGCAAAATAAATGGCAACATGAAGCATCTGGGAGCCTTTCTCTCCCGGGAATTTTATGATGAAGCCAACAGAGCTGTCATTTTCCCATTGTGTAGGAAGTCATAAATGCCAGCCGAACTCAAGAAGGTCAGCAGAAATTAGAGGGAGAAATAAAAGGGGAAGGAGTGGACATCTGGCCTGGAAGTAGCCATGCCAATGAATATGCCAAGCAACAGATGGATGGTTAATGGTCAGTCTGGAATCACCAAAGGAAGCAATTAGAAGCAGGGATAAAGTGATGTCCTCCCCATTTATGCCTCTTGGCATAGGGGAAGATCGGGACCCTGCAGGAGAATGATGGCAGATGTGCATGGGAAGATAAGCATGAAGAGTTCAAAGAACACAGGTGAATTATCACAAAACAGAGTCATTCACCTAGATACGGGTCTCTCTCTTTTCTTCCATATCACATCGCCTGTAAAATTAATCTTCCAGAGGTAAATTTCCTTTGTCAAATTTCAGATCTTAGGAGCAAACGTTTCTCAGTGTTATCTATTGGCTAGCCTGACAATGTAATATAGATGGATGATAGATAATCACTTCCATGTTTGGATTCCACTCCCAAAGGAGAGAAGGGAAGGAAGGAAGGAAGGGAAGGAAGGAAGGAAGGAAGGAAGGAAGGAAGGAAGGAAGGAAGGAAGGAGAGGGGAGGGGAGGGGAGGGAAAGAGGGGAGGAAAGACACTTTTCAAATAACATTATTAACTATATGAGGAATTTTGTAATTATCCTTCTTTTAGGTTCTGAAAATCAGTTAGGGTTGATTATAGGAGAAAATGGGAAGCAGTTTCCCTCACCTTCAGACAGAGGCATTGTGTTCCCTTGCTGCTGAAACCCTTATAATAAGATTTTAAATGATTTTTTTTTTTTACTGTACCAGGAAGCGGGATTATAGCAGTTCTGCAGAAGGGAGATGGATGGTTGGGTGGCGAAGGAAAAGGAACCGACAAAGACGGAGAACAATCATCTTGACTTCCAGAATTCATTGCCCAGTAGTGTATTTGGGTGGACAAAAGGGGATCAAACTCCGTACTTGTCTTTGTATTCTTTTAAAAACCTAGTTCTGTAAATCAGTACATCACCCTCGAAAATGGTCCAGATCCTTCATGCAGGGGGCGGAGGTGTGTGTGTGAGGTGGGGCAAGGAATCCATTTCATCCAGTACATGGTGAAGTTGAATTGACTTCAAGGGTTTTATTTCTTGTCTTTTCTCCTTCTTTTCATCTACCTCTCCCACCATTCTCTGCTTGCAACATTAAGGAAGTTCAGCTTGGAAGAAGAAATTGCTTGCATAAAGTTCTCTGTGAATGAAAGCTCTCTTGTTTCATTTCTCCCTGTTTCATTATAATGGGGAAGTTCCAACTTCATGGCTTTTGATATGCTGATATCAAAGCTGGGCAGATAGGAAAGGTGGGATAAATGAAGGACATTTCTCTTCAAGGGCGGGCACAGAAATGGTGCTCTGGAAAAAATCCAGCCCAAATAGGAACCAAATCTGCAGACTTCAAAGGCCCTTGTGGACTTCCATTGAGGTGCTGGTGGATCACAAATGTGCTTACTTGTAGTGTTTGGCTGATGGTTGGATGCCTTCTGGACCTTAGACCTCAGATCTTTATTCAGTGATCCAGCCCTACAAGTGTCACTGAAGAATCCACCCTAGTGATTATTCCAAAGCCATTGAAAGCAGTGTCTTCAGCAATCAGGTGAGGGGTCCAACACTTTTGTTCTTATCAATAACCTTTTTTTTAATGTTAAACAAAGAAAGGTTATTGATTAAAAAAAGAGGGGTTGGACCCCCTCACCTGATTGCTGAGGGCATGGCTTTCAATGGCTCTGGAATAATCACTAGGATGGATTCTTCAGTGACGCTTTTAGGACTGGATCACTGAGTGAAGATCTGAAGTCTACAGTCCAGAAGGCATTCCCGTCCTGTCTCATCCATGTTGCTGCTTGTAAAAATAAAATAAATGAGAAAAAGGCAGCATGCCAGACCCATGCTCTGGAAAGAAAGGGAGAAAGTAGAAAAGCTGAGAGAATACAAAAGCTTATAAAGACTGAGAAAGAGTGCTAGAGCAGCGGTCCCCAACCTCCGATCTGTGGACCGGTACCAGTCTGCAACCTGCCAGCAACCGGTCCACACAAACAAGCAAAGCCCCATCTGTGGGATGCAGGCAGCACACAAAACCACGCACCCTCTGGTCCGCGGAAAAACCTCTCTCCACGGAACCGGTCCCTGGTGCCCAAAAGATCAGAGACCTCTTTGCTAGAGAGAGAAGCTGGAGGAGAAAAATCTATGTAGGATGAAGCTAACACTGTCAAAACTCTTCAGATACTACTAAGAGGTATCCTGCTTAAGGGGCTTCCTGATGTTATTTGATTGGCCTCTTGAAAATCAAGGGAGCTCTTTTGATCAGATTTTATGTTCCTGTATTCCCAACCCTCAGATGGAAGTTAGACCGAGAAGTTTTTTTAAAAAAATAAATTCCTGGAAGAAAATAACAAGAAAACATTTCTGTACTGCTTGCCAGGAAACGGCATAGATATGTCCATGAAATTGACCATCAGGCTGAAATTAAAGGCAATGTTATCTCCCTCCGATGTACCCAAGTCCATAAACACACAGCCACAGCATAATGAAGCACCAATTTGTAGAGATGTTCTTTCCTAGCTCCCTTCCTCTACAAATAACCGCTGTATAAAGATCTTGAGAGACATTAAGATGATATTAAGACATTAAGATATTATGACATTAAGACATTAATATCATAAGATGATCAAAGGCCTGGAGACCAAAACGTACGAAGAACGGTTGCGGGACTTGGGTTTCGGCAGTCTAAAGAAAAGAAGAAATTGGGGAGACATGGTAGCGGTGTTCCAGGATCTGAGGAGCTGCCACAAAGAAGAGGGGGCCAGGTTGTTCACCAGAGCACCAGAGAGAAGGACGAGAAACAGTGGTTGGAAGCTGATCAAGGAGAGAAGCAACCTGGATCTAAGGAGAAACTTCCTGACAGAGAGGACAAGTAACCAGTGGAATGCCTTGGCTTCAGAAGTTGTGGGGGCTCCATTGCTGGAAGTTTTTAAAAAGAGACTGGACGATCACCTGTCTGATACGGTATAGGTCCTTCTGTTTGAGCAGGGGGGTGGACTAGAAGACCTCCAAAGTCCCTTCCAGATTCTATTTCTATTTCTATTTCTATTTCTATTTCTATTTCTATTTCTATTTCTATTTCTATTTCTATTTCTATTTCAGAAATTATCGATTTCCAGTTTGCACGAGGGAATTGATGCACACTTACAGACACCGAGCTCAGCTGCAGCCACTTCCTTAGAACAAATGTTTGTGTGTGTGTGTGTGTGTGTGTGTGTGTGTGTGTGTGTGTGTGTATGTAGGCTGGGCTATAGCAACCCAGCAGACGAGTTTTCACCTGGGCTTTGCTGGAGATGCTTCTTGCTGTGAGGAACTGTGATGACATTAGAGGGGACCTGCGTCTGAGCTTAAACGCTTCCTGTGAATTAAAAGCAGAATTTCCCATGGGAAAAAAAAATATCAAAATAGGTGGGTAATCCACGACCTCAGGGTAACCTGTAGCTCTTGAAACCCTTTGCTGAACTTCCCCCAACCTAGCTGCTGAAATCAGTGGTTTCCTAACAGGTTTAGGCAAGAAGATTTCCAGAACTCTCATTTTGGAAACAAAGAATTGTCCTCTGCAGTCCAGGAAACAAACAGGAAATTCTGAAATTCTGAAATTCTTCTTGTGATATATATATATATATATATATTAATTCTACGCCTTCAAGTCAGTTTTGGCTCCTGGCAACCAGCTGGAGTAGTCCCTGCTGCCTTCTGGGTAAGATTTTCAGGACTGGTTTACCATTGCCGCCTTCCTCGGGCTAAGAGAGAGTGACTGGCTCAAGGTCACCCAGCTGGCTTTGTATCTAAGGCAAGATTAGAACTCACCACCTCCTGGTGATTGGCCCCAAATCACTCAGCTGGCTTTCATCTCTTAAGGCAGGCAGGACTAGAACTCCAAAGCCACCAGATGGTTTTCATGCGTAGGGCAGGACTCGAACTCATGGTCTTCTGGTTCCCAGCCTGATGTCTTAACCACTGGACCATATTGGCTTCTTTTGCACCGAGTTTTGAGCACAGCGCTATTCAATTTGCATCACTGCCCTTTCCCCATAATCTTTTTTTCTTCCAACTCTATTAAGTATGAACCCTGATGCTGAAAGGTTGACCAGCCTTGGCGTAGACCTTAGTTTGTCCTGCCACACTCAATGTTTCTTTAATCTCATATTTCTGAAAACATTGGGGAGACAGAGAGAGAGGAGAGAGAGCAAGAGAGACCAGCAGCAGACTGAGCCAAGATCTATGTCTTACATTTTCTTTTTTCTTTTTTAATTGTTTGCCAGCAGCTTTAATTGTGACATTTGATGACCTTAATCTGCTGGAAGCCAAACAACGTTGACATTTTAGCCGGTTCATTAAGGGCCTGATGCTTCGAAAACGAAGCCCTCAATTATATGCAGACTTTAGCATCAGGGTTAATAGAGGCCCAGAACTAGGACCTTTGATATAAAATTTCTTTTCTTAAATGGGAGGTTTACAAACGTTGTGCAGATCACAGCTAGGCTGGTGCTAGGGACATTGGAAACATGGCTAAGCTTTCAAACAAATTTCTGTTCTCCATCTTTTGTAATCCTGCATATGAGAATTGCAAAACTCAGGGATACTTTGCTTGTGACCCCAGAGAAATTTAGGTAGGTCAGTTAAGGTCGGCTGATCCTGTGTTTTGCGCAATAGGTAGACTGATGTTGGCTTGAGAGTGTGCTTTGCACAAACATGCATACCAAGTGTTTGCACATGCAACTGTGTTCGTTCCTTTGTCAGCTTCCTTTTTCTGCTGTTATTCGTTCTATTGAGAACTGAACGGGGAGCAAGGGAAGGGCTGAGTACCCGAAGTGTCCTGAGACCACGGTTTTCCATTATGTACTTGGCAGAGAAGGAAATTTAGAGCAGCTGTTGGACCGATCTAAATAACATGTTTAAAAGCCCTGGGAAAGAATGGAGAGCCACCGAGTGTGGGCAGGATTCTGCTCGTCTTCAGGGCTGGAAGACTTGAGTTTGAAATTCTTTATAGAGATTTTGTCCAGCTTATAATATTGTAATTTTTTTTGCAGTGTGTGTGTGTGTGTGTGTGTGTGTGTGTGTGTGTGTGTGTGTGTGTG
>JAKJMR010035492.1:0-10774 GCA_024449315.1 Daboia siamensis
CTATCTATCTATCTATCTATCTATCTATCTATCTATCTATCTATCTACAGTATCTAATCCTAAACTTTATTTTATTTTTTTCTAGACATGCAAAATCTTGGGCATTTCTCTTATCCATTGTTTATTTTTTTTATTGGTACCAGGTACCCAGTGTACCTAAAGTGGGGAAAGTCAAATGGTATACACAATAATTTGTAACTTGTTTTTCAAGGTTTCTGATGAAGGTGGCCAAATTTATCTCTGTTTTCTTTCAACAGAAAGCTGTGTGTTTTGTGATAGCTGCCTAATAGGTTGATAGCCTCCAGAGCTGACATCTCAATTTGATCTCAATGTATCATGTACTGTGTGCATTTAATCTAGATACCATACCTATTTTATCCTCCTTTTGAAATAAACTATAGCCAAATCTCATAAGTATACAGCAGGGAAGAAGAGATAAAGAATATATATATATTATATATATATTCGAATCTCAGAAGGGTATGGCTGACTGACGAAAACAAATAAGTTTGAAATGCATATCAGTCTCCCTTTAATTCTTTGTTAGCAAACCAAAATCTTAATTTGCCTTTGATTTTGATGAGGTCATGCATTTCTCAAGAGCAGATTCCTACAATGTGTTATTTTCGGCTTCTAAACATGACAAATACAGGAGACATTTGATAGCAGAAGGCCCTGGAATCATTTTTAAAGGCAACAGATTTGGCGACCCCTCAGAGGAACTGAAGTGTTGAGACAAGTGATCCATATTATGATCAGTGTAGTATGAACTCACGGTTTCCTGATTTGGGATTGTGTACCAGTAAAAGAAAATGGGATTCTGCTCCCACCTATCAACTCAAGGTCATTGTGGTAGTGGTTATTATTCTGAGGGCACCAGGAGACGGTGAGTTCTAGTCCCACCTTAGGCATGAAAGCTGGCTGGGTAACTTTGAGCCAATCACCAGGAGAGAGTGAGTTCTAGTCTGGCCTTAGGCATGAAAGCCAACTGGGAGAGCCAATCTCTCTCTCAGTCCAACCCACCTCACTGGGTTGTTGTTCCATCTCATTTAAATTTACACCCTTCCCTACCCTGCAGCCACATAGACGGGATTTTGAGGGCCTAAAATGGATGGAAAGAGAAATTCTCTCTGGAGTTCTATCCAAATGGTGATGACTATGATTGAGCCAACAGAGATTATTTTGTGAAAACAGTAAAGACAACAATAACAATAACAACAACAACAACAGAAAGTTGCAATGACTGGGAGGACATTGAATAGGCCTTGTCTCAATTTCATTGGTACAGCAATGATAAGGATTTAGATCAGCTGCAAATCCAGCCGATAGCCTGTAAATTTGCGAATCGTAATATAATCTTGATCCACCAACAGAGGTCTTGATCCACCAGCAGAGGTCACTAGAGAGTCATGTAGAAATGATGGTGCCCTTTATTTGAACCTAAGCCAGTTTAATAGAATAGAATAGAATAGAATAGAATAGAATAGAATAGAATAGAAAATTTATTGTCACTTTGAATGTACACTAATCCATAGGTCCCCAACCTTTTGGGCACCAGGGACCGGTTCCATGAAGAGAGATTTTTCTGGAGGGGACGTGGTTTTGTGTGCTGCCTGCATCCCACGGATGGACTTTGTTTGTTTGTGTGGACCCAGTCCTGGTCCGCGGACTGGGGGTTGGGAACCCTTGCACTAATCAGCATACATTAAAAAGAAATTTTGTTGCATACAGCTCTCAAAGGGTCACCTCAAATATACACTACATAAATACGACAAAAATAAATAAATACAGAATTATGCATACACCCACGTATATTATGTGACACAGAGAAACAACACAGTCTAGTTCGGATTATGTATACATGTGCATGGCGAGAAAAACGGATCTTGCGAGTTTACCAGAACGATGGCAGAGGGAACAAGCTGCATTCTTATTGTGTTTAAATGCCCGGTTGTCCTCAGTGTTTCATGTAATTTGAGGGAAATGAGGCATGTGGAATTTCCCTTTTCTCCTTCCTTCTGCCTCTCTTTCCCCTGCCCCCAGCCCTCTCCTCTCTCTCTTCAATTTCCCTCTTCCCCAATGCACTTTTTTCTTTCTCTTCTTCCTTCCTAAGAGTCTGAGTAACCTTCAGCTTCGCTTATCATCTCCATTCCGGCAGAAAGTCCTCACCAGAGGGCAGAAGAAAGAGAGCAGGACAGGAGAGTGTTGATCCCGGAGGTCTTCTAGATGTAGGTTGTGGTGCACGATCAATGGTTGTGGGTGAACTGTGATACCATCCCACTTTTCCTTCAGTCGACTGCTTAGCCTCAAGCCAGCATTGCATTTCACGAGGTCGTGCATTATTTATGATCTGCCTCGAATTCCCTCTTTGTAGAGAAATAGCTACCGTATCTGGACTGTCCAAATTCAATTGTCGGCTAGACGGGATTAAAAGATTAAGTCTTTTCCGTAGCAGCAACACTTTAAAAGCTAGCTCAGCTAGGCCTAATGCTTACAAGCTCGAATCGATGGGTTTCCTTATGAGATTCTTCCTGCAGGCCAAAGTGCTCTTTTTTTCACACACCCCCTCTTCACTTTTTCTCACCGAAATGATAAGCTGAGATACTTCTTTTTGACGGGGTGTGTGTGTGTGTTTGATTTCACATGGGAATGGCTATCTGGCATTAACCCCCTGATTCTGGTGCTGAGATTGGATAAATAAAAAAGAAGGCATCTCGGCTGAAGAAGATTGGCAAAATGAGACAGGTAAGGATGGTGGAAAAAAGCTTTTGAAAACAATTCACATCCCCGTATTTCCAGTTATAGACAGCAGAGCTGGTCTATGTGTAGGAGGAATAATAGCTGTAGTAGAAAATGTCTCATTGTATTTTATTTCTGGCAGTCCCATCTCCTTTGGTTTTCCTTTCATTAACATCACACTCATTTGAGTTTTTTTTCTTTTCTTTCTTTCTTTCGTCCCTTTCTCTCTTCTGCATGTTTTATTACGGACGTGGGAAATGAAACGTCTTGCAGGAAATTGTGATCTTGCCAAAGAACTCTGAGACTGGATAATGTATGGGTATATCATACGTTATGAGTATATCAAGGAGGGGAAAAAAACAAAATCCAACCACATCATTTCTGACAAGATAAAGGGTTCCACATCCTTTTGTTTCAAATGGCAGACATAAGGTCCAAGTTTAAGGTAAGTTAAAGTTTCCCCCGCACATGCGTGCTAGTCGTTTCCGACTCTAGGGGCCGGTGCTCATCTCCATTTCAAAGCCGAAGAGCCGGCGCTTGTCCGAGGACGTCTCCGTGGTCATGTGGCCGGCATGACTAGACGCCAAAGGTGCACGGAACGCTGTTACCTTCCCACCGGAGTGGTCCCTATTTTTCTACTTGCATTTTTACGTGCTTTCGAACTGCTAGGTTGGCAGAAGCTGGGACAAGTAACAGGCACTCACTCTGTTACGCGGCACTCGGGATTCGATCCGCCAAACTGCCGGTTTAAGTTCTGTTAAAACCCAGTGGAAAACTTTTGGCCATTGAGTAATAGAAGAGAATATCTGTAGCTCAGGGTTGAACTGTGCAGTTCTTGGTGATCTATGAGCTGGCTTGTTTGCTTGGAGGCATTTCATTACCCAGCTAGGTAACATCATCAGTACATTATTAGTCTAGTCTGGCAATGAAATGTCTCCAAGCAAACAACCAAACGCTGAGAGGACCAAGGACTTTACAGATTTCTCTCTATCTGTCATCCTGCAGTACGGTTTCCATTCGCAGAAATTTAAAAGTTGCTTGCTAAACTGCAGATTCATTGTGGACATGTCTTCTCACCGATGAGGAGACTGAAGTTCTCTGAGCTTTTTGAATTGCATCTGTAGTGTAACTCAGCAGAAATGCCTGTTTCTGAGACTGCACCCAGAACAATGAAAACAGATTTGGCTTGGAAGCAGAGAAAATATTATATTACTCATAGGCAAATGAGATTCCCCTGGTCAGTCAGTCTTCATCCAGTACAGGTGCTTCTAGATAATCTAGCAAGATGTATTTACAGAACTCCATGCTGGTGGTCAGCGGAGATGGGCTGAGTCAGGAACATGTTGTAGACAATCCCTTTCATACGTGGTCCCAGAGCCACAGCGGCCTCTCCCGTTGCACGTAAGTTGCTTCGAGCTTGTATTCTTTCTGACACTTTCAGAAAACGAAGAGTAAAGTTTATTGGATTGACATTTTAGTCGAGAGGATTGTTTTAAAAACAGATGGGATTTACCCTGATGTTGCTTTGCAAAATAAATATTAGAGGAGAAGTTGTGCATAATGATTAAACAAGTTCTTTGCCTTTTCACTGCCATATTCTTTTGTGGGCTTAGTTTTAACTGATGAGCAGAGAGTGTTCAGACACATTTGTTCTTCATTATGGACTATCTGTTAGATTTTTTTTTTGTTCTGCCTTTCTTTGGTGGGTTTCAAAGTAGGGGTGGCCCATTCATATAAAGTATCTATAGGGTAAAGGTAAAGGTTCCCCCGCACATGTGTGCTAGTCGTTTCTGACTCTAGGGGCCAGTGCTCATCTCCATTTCAAAGCCAAAGAGCCAGTGCTTGTCTGAGGATGTCTCCATGGTCATGTGGCTGGCGTGACTAGACGCCAAAGGCGCACGGAACACGGTTACCTTCCCACCATAGTGGTCCCTATTTTTCTACTTGCATTTTTACATGCTTTCGAACTGCTAGGTTGGCAGAAGCTGGGACAAGTAACAGGCGCTCACTCTGCTATGCGGCACTCGGGATTCGACCCGCCAAACTGCCGACCTTCTGATCGACAAGCTCAGCGTCCTAACCCACTGAGCCACTGATTGTTGGGCCCTATCAACTGCTCAACTAAGACACTTTTCAGATCCAGCCGACATCAAGAACACACTATCCCCTCATAACAAGCCGTTTCAACTTGCTGATGGGCAGCATTAAGAAGAGCTGATTACCATTTTTAAAAATATTCATATGGAGGTAAAGTGACTGAAGGCAATTGGAACCTAGGCCAGCTTTTCATATTTTGGTGTCTTGGGGTCTTTTGGATTTCAATCCTGAGGATTTCTCATAAGCATGACTCGGCTGAGAGTGGCTGATCTTACTTAGGATGTTAAATTTAGGATGTTAAACAGAAAGCTCTCTCTTTTCTTGACCCCACAGATCAGCCTGTGTCTTGAGTTAATGTTTACAAAGATCTTTGAAGATAGTACTGCCAAAGAGTCATATTATCTTCTGGATATTTTTTGCCTGACTGTTTGGTTGGGTTTTTTTTTTAAAAAAAAATTGCTGTGTGTTGGATGCTTAACACCGTTGCTTTTCTTAAACCTTTTAAAATAGCCACTCCTCTCTCTTTTCAGTCAGGTTATATAATAAGCCACACTCCTAATTGTGCTATTGCATATAGATGAGCTGGCAGGTGGTTTGAGCTAAGACATTGATTCATAAATGCCAAAGAGGCCTTTGGTTGGTTGCCTCTGATGCAAGAACTGGCGGACCAAAGCAATCCAGGAATTCAATTTACAACTGTGCAAGTACCGAAAAGGCAAAGAGTGGGACGGCTTTTTCCTCTACATTCCTCACAACATTCTTTATTGTTTAGCAGGGGAGGAAAAAGAGGTAAGAGAAGCAACTATATGTTGATTTCTTAAACGAGAAAAGTTAATTCGTTTCTAAACGTTACTCTGAAGACTTGGTTCACGTGATGCATTTCCGTGAACATTTGCAGAACATGTTCAGCTTGGATAGCTTGAACTTTGCCGAAGTTGTGCATTGTTGGGCATGCTGGGTATGGCTAGTCTAGAGAAAAAAAGGACTAGGGATGACATGATAACAAAGAGGAGGGGGTCAACCTATTTTCCAAAGCATCAGAAGGCAAGACAAGAAACAATGGATGGAAACTGATCAAGGCAAGAAGCAACCTGGAGTTAAGGAGAAACTTCCTAACAGTGAGGACAATTAACAAGTGGAACAGCTTGTGGGTGCTCCATCACAGGAGATTTTTAAGAAGAGACTGGACGTTCATCTATCTGAGATGGTATAGGTTCTCCTGTTTGAGCAGGGGGCTGGACTAGAAGACCTCCAAGGTCTTTTTTGATTGATTGATTGATTGACTGATTGACTGTTGTTCCTTTTTTTTTTCTTTCTGAGGTTGAGATGATAAGCAAATCCTTTGCTGACTTGATGATTCTGTGCAATGTGCAAATTTAGAATATGGAATAATTCAACAAACAGATTAAGCACATATTGTGCAGTGTACACCCTCCGCTTGGGCTCGTGGCTTTCTTACCTGAGTTCAAACCTTCTTTTGCTGAGGTTCTGTCAAATGGAGAGGGGTAGTGTATAAAAGCTGAAATGAGACTTGGTTTTAAATTCCTGCTTAGCCGTATGATTCTAGGTTAATTGCTGTCTCTCCACATAACCATCTCAAAATCTTACTGAAGATCAAGTAGGATTAAGCCCATGATATCCATTTATTTAAGGAATGATAAGGAAAAGGTATAGCTTGGAAACAGAGAATCTGTATGGCCTACAGAGATCCATCAATCAATCCCTTCTCAATCCCTTTCCTAGCCAGGCTGAGAAGGCCCTGGGTGGAATCCTTTAGAGCTGCTATTGTAATGGGGCTGATTTCAGAGGCTGAGCAAGTCTTACCTTTTAAACATTGGTAGGTTTTTACAATCTTATGATAAGCAAAGCACAGCATTTAGGCATTTATTGACCTTCTAGATTCATGGCTTCTAACTTCAGGGTTCAGCTGTTTTCAAACTGGCTTGAAAGCTTCTTCTTTTGAAAGACCTGGAGGCTGCAGAGAGTCAGGTTTTTTTTTACATTATTATTAATGATGGCAACTTATTTACCGCATAATATCCGGAGTGGGTTTTATCATGTCAATATCATATGATCGACTGCTTTCTGCCATTGTCAATCTGAAGATAGGCAGGGACACATCTCAATGACTGCAGTGGGAAAAACATCTTAATTTAGTTTAATTTAATTTATTTGATTTCAGTGCTGCTTAACTCTAAAATGACTCAATATAAAGTATCAAATTACGTTTTATAGGTTGCATGCACAGGAGCAGAAAAGATGTGAGCGTACAGGTACACTCACGTACATTTTGTGTGTATGCGATTTGAACACATTGAATAGCTCATGAACAGTAAATCAGGTTAGGATTTTGTTACGGTTTTGTTTTTCATAGTAGCCAACCATTGGGCTGTCGCAAGAAGAAATAGAGAAATTATTCTCTCTCACTGCTAATTTCTTGCAACCTATAATTGGAGGCATGTTGCCTTCATCCTGGAAGTAACATTTTGAACCTTCAAAGCAGACTGTGACCTCCATGAATTTATCCATTTCCCTTTTAAGTCAGCCACCCAAGTTAGTGACAGTCGCCATCTTCATCAATTGATATGTGCCACTGATACCGTTTGTGTATCGAGGCTTTGCAGGACCTTCAAAACAGCTTCATCCATCAATCTCTAGTTCTAGAGTTTTGAGGGAGAGAATAATTGCTCTGTTCAATTTCTTCACGCCACATAAGATTTGTGGCAAGCTGCGTGTCGTGGTTCCGACAGATGAAACTCTTCAAAGGCGTTGTTTACCTTAAGAATCTTTATTTGAGTAGCATAGCATCGGTACTAACATAATTGAAGCCAAAATCTAAGTTCCCCTCCCCTGAGCACATAGTATCAAATCACAATTCCCTCCCCCCCCCCCCCACCATTAACAGTCATAAATCACATTCCCCAATTAGTTTAGAGCAGGGACTTTCCCTCCAGCTCTCAGCCCGCCAATTCCTTATCATCTCTTATTTCAACAACCTTGGTTCTCACACTAGGTCCAGTGTTGTTATGTCTAGCTAGATTCTCGTGCACATTCCCCCCCCCCCAAACATCATCTAATGCTAAAAGCAAAAAAGAAAAAAAAGAAAATGGCTGCATCTCCATCTGTTGTCAGTGCAAAAACATCCGAAGTTAGCAGCGTTGACAGCGTTAATGGCTGAATGAAGGAAAGCAAGTCAAGACGGTAGACAACAAATTACAATAACTCTTCCTCTCCTCAGTAGAGTTTGACCTCAGACACCTACAGTAGTTCAGTCAGGGAACTTTGTAATCTGAGCTGCAATACACGTAGTCTCTGACTCACAACAGTTTGTTTAGTAACCGTTCAAATTTACAGCAGCACTGAAAAAGGTGACTTATGACCGTTTTTCACACTTTGGACCATCCCCGTGGTCACACGGTCAAAATTAAGAGGCTTGGCCACTGACTCACATTGATGACGGTCGCAGTGTCCTGGGGTCATGTGATCTGCGAAGCCAAGTCAACGGGGAAGCCAGATTCACTGAACAACCGCGTTACCCACTTAACAACTGCAGCGATTGACTTAACAACTGTGTCAAGAAAGGTCGTAAAATGGGGCAAAGTTCACTGAACAACCGTCTCGCTTAGCAACAGAAATGTTGGCTCCGTTGTTGGTCGAGGATTACCTATACATTTAGTTTTAAGATGGCTCAGTGAGGTCACCGGGGTCATTCATGAAGCCTTTCCACTGTCCAGTTTATCTCCTGATCAGCTTCACTGGCTTTCCCTTCTTTCTGCTCTGCCTTCCCATCTTTAATTCACTTTATGGACATGAGCAGCTTTTCCCTTTAATGTTTAAAAGCCTCTGCATGCTCTCTGTGGAACCTTGCTTCTGTGAGACTCTGCAGGGGAGAGACAGGTCTAGAATTAGAATAGAATAGAGCTGGAAGGGACCTTGGAGGCCTTCTAGTCCAGCCTCCTGGTCAAGCCGGAGAACCTATACCATCTCAGACAAGCGATTGTCTAGCCTCTTCTTAAAAACCTCCAGTGATGGAGCGCCCACGATTTCCGGAGGCAAGCGGTTCCACTGGTTAATTGACCTCACTGTCAGGAAGTTTCTCCTTAATTCCAGGTTGCTTCTCTAGTATTTAGCCTAGTCGTCTAGTATTCGTGTGTTTGATGCTGAACCAAATGGTGTGAATTTCAGGTTACTCGAAGTCTACTCTAAACCCTTATGAGATCAGCAATTCCACCATGTTTATTCATGGCTCCAGAAGTCAGATTTTTGCCACCATCCTCTGCTTGGATAAATTGTGCCAAAGCATTTCCATTTGACTAGATGTCTTGGGAGATACATATATCCGTATGTTTTGGTGCCAATTACCAGCTCATGTTCCTATCAAGATGGGCAATATGATGGTGACGCCAGAAAGTTGACCTTTGCTGCTGCCCTAACCAAAGCCACACCTTTCTCCTTCTAACAGCTGTCCATAGCACATGCAGTAAGCCATATTGTAGCAGCCTGAAGGTACGTTCATTGGACTGTTCCAAATATTTCAAATCAGTCATGCCTAACAAACGATCGAATTCTGGTGCGCAGCTTGAGAAGCTGAGAATGCTTCCAGGATGTCCTTGGTCTGTCCTTTAGAAAGTGCTGTTCTATGCCTTGACTAAAGTTGTGTGCCTTGGTTTATAGTAGGCAGGAATGCTTTTCCTGCCTTTGCTATCAGTTCTCAATAAGACTTTAATCCCAGAGGCCGTGAAGTCTAGGTTTCCAAAAGAGCAAGAGGATATAGCAAGTGTACTTTTGATTTTGCTGACCACGGACCTTTTTGCCATAAGGGTGACTCAAGACATGTGGTATCTGTATCTTTCAATACTTGGGACAACATCCTTCACCAGGCAAAGCTGGTGAGGTGAGTTGGTGTGGAGAGGTTAGATACAATCCTAGTTTCTGTAAGAGAGCAATGCTTGCAGATTCAGGAGCAATGTGCTAGAATTACCATTTTTCTGACATTTGTTATTTGAGGCAGTTGACTCACCTGGCCTAATGGCAGAGTTGCCTGTGCTTCTTGCTTACCTTTTCTAAAGGCCATATTAAGAGATCCATTGTTGGAATGAGTGAAATAATTGTGATCCTCAGCTTACATTGCTTTTTCTTAAAAGGAGAAGCAAATACTAGGGAGATGCATAAATCTGAACAGATGACAATGTTTCCTACTGTCTCAGCAATTAAGCCATCTAACCAGAATCTTTATCTATTTGAGGAAATTCTCCAAGGATTCTTTTTTTCCTTTTGTTCAATTCGGTCTGATTTTTGGAACTGCCTGGACATGTCGCTATAGTTTTCTGGGCAGTTTTTCAGAAGTGGGTTACCATTGCCTCCTTCCCAGGGTTGAGAAAGAGTGGCTGGCCCAAAGTCACCCAACTTGCCTTATCTCTAAGGAGGGACTAGAACTCACAATCTCCTGGTTTCTAGCTTGATGCCTTAATTACCACACCAAACTGGCTCAGCAAAGCATTGTAAGTAGAGCTAAGTCTCAAGTCTCCTCTGGAACCCGGCAAGGAATTGACACAGTGATGTTTTAAAACACAAAGCATATGTGCTACCCCTGTTCTGAAGCCCTACTTTAAATGCTGATTTATGGGAGCACAATAAACACACCTGCATGCATGTGCAGACTATTTTCAATAGTTATAATTTTAGAGATGTGCTTAAAAGGTCAGGAACATGCTAGAATCTAGATCAGTGATGGTGAACCTTTTAGAGACCGACTGCCCAAACTGCAACCCAAAACCCACTTATGTATCATCAGGTGCCCAGTGGGCATGGCCCATTGGCTGTGTGGGGCCAATTGGGTGATCCTGGCCCATTGGGTGGGCGTGGCCCATTGAGTGAGCATGGCCCATTGGGTGGGCGTGGCCCATTGAGTGAGCATGGCCCATTGGGTGGGCGTGGC
>JAKJMR010035493.1:0-10780 GCA_024449315.1 Daboia siamensis
CTATCTATCTATCTATCTATCTATCTATCTATCTATCTATCTATCTACAGTATCTAATCCTAAACTTTATTTTATTTTTTTCTAGACATGCAAAATCTTGGGCATTTCTCTTATCCATTGTTTATTTTTTTTATTGGTACCAGGTACCCAGTGTACCTAAAGTGGGGAAAGTCAAATGGTATACACAATAATTTGTAACTTGTTTTTCAAGGTTTCTGATGAAGGTGGCCAAATTTATCTCTGTTTTCTTTCAACAGAAAGCTGTGTGTTTTGTGATAGCTGCCTAATAGGTTGATAGCCTCCAGAGCTGACATCTCAATTTGATCTCAATGTATCATGTACTGTGTGCATTTAATCTAGATACCATACCTATTTTATCCTCCTTTTGAAATAAACTATAGCCAAATCTCATAAGTATACAGCAGGGAAGAAGAGATAAAGAATATATATATATTATATATATATTCGAATCTCAGAAGGGTATGGCTGACTGACGAAAACAAATAAGTTTGAAATGCATATCAGTCTCCCTTTAATTCTTTGTTAGCAAACCAAAATCTTAATTTGCCTTTGATTTTGATGAGGTCATGCATTTCTCAAGAGCAGATTCCTACAATGTGTTATTTTCGGCTTCTAAACATGACAAATACAGGAGACATTTGATAGCAGAAGGCCCTGGAATCATTTTTAAAGGCAACAGATTTGGCGACCCCTCAGAGGAACTGAAGTGTTGAGACAAGTGATCCATATTATGATCAGTGTAGTATGAACTCACGGTTTCCTGATTTGGGATTGTGTACCAGTAAAAGAAAATGGGATTCTGCTCCCACCTATCAACTCAAGGTCATTGTGGTAGTGGTTATTATTCTGAGGGCACCAGGAGACGGTGAGTTCTAGTCCCACCTTAGGCATGAAAGCTGGCTGGGTAACTTTGAGCCAATCACCAGGAGAGAGTGAGTTCTAGTCTGGCCTTAGGCATGAAAGCCAACTGGGAGAGCCAATCTCTCTCTCAGTCCAACCCACCTCACTGGGTTGTTGTTCCATCTCATTTAAATTTACACCCTTCCCTACCCTGCAGCCACATAGACGGGATTTTGAGGGCCTAAAATGGATGGAAAGAGAAATTCTCTCTGGAGTTCTATCCAAATGGTGATGACTATGATTGAGCCAACAGAGATTATTTTGTGAAAACAGTAAAGACAACAATAACAATAACAACAACAACAACAGAAAGTTGCAATGACTGGGAGGACATTGAATAGGCCTTGTCTCAATTTCATTGGTACAGCAATGATAAGGATTTAGATCAGCTGCAAATCCAGCCGATAGCCTGTAAATTTGCGAATCGTAATATAATCTTGATCCACCAACAGAGGTCTTGATCCACCAGCAGAGGTCACTAGAGAGTCATGTAGAAATGATGGTGCCCTTTATTTGAACCTAAGCCAGTTTAATAGAATAGAATAGAATAGAATAGAATAGAATAGAATAGAATAGAAAATTTATTGTCACTTTGAATGTACACTAATCCATAGGTCCCCAACCTTTTGGGCACCA
Source organism: Daboia siamensis (assembly GCA_024449315.1). Classification (NCBI taxonomy): domain Eukaryota; kingdom Metazoa; phylum Chordata; class Lepidosauria; order Squamata; family Viperidae; genus Daboia; species Daboia siamensis. The sequence continues at coordinate 1,558 of JAKJMR010035493.1, forward strand.
GGGACCGGTTCCATGAAGAGAGATTTTTCTGGAGGGGACGTGGTTTTGTGTGCTGCCTGCATCCCACGGATGGACTTTGTTTGTTTGTGTGGACCCAGTCCTGGTCCGCGGACTGGGGGTTGGGAACCCTTGCACTAATCAGCATACATTAAAAAGAAATTTTGTTGCATACAGCTCTCAAAGGGTCACCTCAAATATACACTACATAAATACGACAAAAATAAATAAATACAGAATTATGCATACACCCACGTATATTATGTGACACAGAGAAACAACACAGTCTAGTTCGGATTATGTATACATGTGCATGGCGAGAAAAACGGATCTTGCGAGTTTACCAGAACGATGGCAGAGGGAACAAGCTGCATTCTTATTGTGTTTAAATGCCCGGTTGTCCTCAGTGTTTCATGTAATTTGAGGGAAATGAGGCATGTGGAATTTCCCTTTTCTCCTTCCTTCTGCCTCTCTTTCCCCTGCCCCCAGCCCTCTCCTCTCTCTCTTCAATTTCCCTCTTCCCCAATGCACTTTTTTCTTTCTCTTCTTCCTTCCTAAGAGTCTGAGTAACCTTCAGCTTCGCTTATCATCTCCATTCCGGCAGAAAGTCCTCACCAGAGGGCAGAAGAAAGAGAGCAGGACAGGAGAGTGTTGATCCCGGAGGTCTTCTAGATGTAGGTTGTGGTGCACGATCAATGATTGTGGGTGAACTGTGATACCATCCCACTTTTCCTTCAGTCGACTGCTTAGCCTCAAGCCAGCATTGCATTTCACGAGGTCGTGCATTATTTATGATCTGCCTCGAATTCCCTCTTTGTAGAGAAATAGCTACCGTATCTGGACTGTCCAAATTCAATTGTCGGCTAGACGGGATTAAAAGATTAAGTCTTTTCCGTAGCAGCAACACTTTAAAAGCTAGCTCAGCTAGGCCTAATGCTTACAAGCTCGAATCGATGGGTTTCCTTATGAGATTCTTCCTGCAGGCCAAAGTGCTCTTTTTTTCACACACCCCCTCTTCACTTTTTCTCACCGAAATGATAAGCTGAGATACTTCTTTTTGACGGGGTGTGTGTGTGTGTTTGATTTCACATGGGAATGGCTATCTGGCATTAACCCCCTGATTCTGGTGCTGAGATTGGATAAATAAAAAAGAAGGCATCTCGGCTGAAGAAGATTGGCAAAATGAGACAGGTAAGGATGGTGGAAAAAAGCTTTTGAAAACAATTCACATCCCCGTATTTCCAGTTATAGACAGCAGAGCTGGTCTATGTGTAGGAGGAATAATAGCTGTAGTAGAAAATGTCTCATTGTATTTTATTTCTGGCAGTCCCATCTCCTTTGGTTTTCCTTTCATTAACATCACACTCATTTGAGTTTTTTTTCTTTTCTTTCTTTCTTTCGTCCCTTTCTCTCTTCTGCATGTTTTATTACGGACGTGGGAAATGAAACGTCTTGCAGGAAATTGTGATCTTGCCAAAGAACTCTGAGACTGGATAATGTATGGGTATATCATACGTTATGAGTATATCAAGGAGGGGAAAAAAACAAAATCCAACCACATCATTTCTGACAAGATAAAGGGTTCCACATCCTTTTGTTTCAAATGGCAGACATAAGGTCCAAGTTTAAGGTAAGTTAAAGTTTCCCCCGCACATGCGTGCTAGTCGTTTCCGACTCTAGGGGCCGGTGCTCATCTCCATTTCAAAGCCGAAGAGCCAGCCCTTGTCCGAGGACGTCTCCGTGGTCATGTGGCCGGCATGACTAGACGCCAAAGGTGCACGGAACGCTGTTACCTTCCCACCGGAGTGGTCCCTATTTTTCTACTTGCATTTTTACGTGCTTTCGAACTGCTAGGTTGGCAGAAGCTGGGACAAGTAACAGGCACTCACTCTGTTACGCGGCACTCGGGATTCGATCCGCCAAACTGCCGGTTTAAGTTCTGTTAAAACCCAGTGGAAAACTTTTGGCCATTGAGTAATAGAAGAGAATATCTGTAGCTCAGGGTTGAACTGTGCAGTTCTTGGTGATCTATGAGCTGGCTTGTTTGCTTGGAGGCATTTCATTACCCAGCTAGGTAACATCATCAGTACATTATTAGTCTAGTCTGGCAATGAAATGTCTCCAAGCAAACAACCAAACGCTGAGAGGACCAAGGACTTTACAGATTTCTCTCTATCTGTCATCCTGCAGTACGGTTTCCATTCGCAGAAATTTAAAAGTTGCTTGCTAAACTGCAGATTCATTGTGGACATGTCTTCTCACCGATGAGGAGACTGAAGTTCTCTGAGCTTTTTGAATTGCATCTGTAGTGTAACTCAGCAGAAATGCCTGTTTCTGAGACTGCACCCAGAACAATGAAAACAGATTTGGCTTGGAAGCAGAGAGAATATTATATTACTCATAGGCAAATGAGATTCCCCTGGTCAGTCAGTCTTCATCCAGTACAGGTGCTTCTAGATAATCTAGCAAGATGTATTTACAGAACTCCATGCTGGTGGTCAGCGGAGATGGGCTGAGTCAGGAACATGTTGTAGACAATCCCTTTCATACGTGGTCCCAGAGCCACAGCGGCCTCTCCCGTTGCACGTAAGTTGCTTCGAGCTTGTATTCTTTCTGACACTTTCAGAAAACGAAGAGTAAAGTTTATTGGATTGACATTTTAGTCGAGAGGATTGTTTTAAAAACAGATGGGATTTACCCTGATGTTGCTTTGCAAAATAAATATTAGAGGAGAAGTTGTGCATAATGATTAAACAAGTTCTTTGCCTTTTCACTGCCATATTCTTTTGTGGGCTTAGTTTTAACTGATGAGCAGAGAGTGTTCAGACACATTTGTTCTTCATTATGGACTATCTGTTAGATTTTTTTTTTGTTCTGCCTTTCTTTGGTGGGTTTCAAAGTAGGGGTGGCCCATTCATATAAAGTATCTATAGGGTAAAGGTAAAGGTTCCCCCGCACATGTGTGCTAGTCGTTTCTGACTCTAGGGGCCAGTGCTCATCTCCATTTCAAAGCCAAAGAGCCAGTGCTTGTCTGAGGATGTCTCCATGGTCATGTGGCTGGCGTGACTAGACGCCAAAGGCGCACGGAACACGGTTACCTTCCCACCATAGTGGTCCCTATTTTTCTACTTGCATTTTTACATGCTTTCGAACTGCTAGGTTGGCAGAAGCTGGGACAAGTAACAGGCGCTCACTCTGCTATGCGGCACTCGGGATTCGACCCGCCAAACTGCCGACCTTCTGATCGACAAGCTCAGCGTCCTAACCCACTGAGCCACTGATTGTTGGGCCCTATCAACTGCTCAACTAAGACACTTTTCAGATCCAGCCGACATCAAGAACACACTATCCCCTCATAACAAGCCGTTTCAACTTGCTGATGGGCATCATTAAGAAGAGCTGATTACCATTTTTAAAAATATTCATATGGAGGTAAAGTGACTGAAGGCAATTGGAACCTAGGCCAGCTTTTCATATTTTGGTGTCTTGGGGTCTTTTGGATTTCAATCCTGAGGATTTCTCATAAGCATGACTCGGCTGAGAGTGGCTGATCTTACTTAGGATGTTAAATTTAGGATGTTAAACAGAAAGCTCTCTCTTTTCTTGACCCCACAGATCAGCCTGTGTCTTGAGTTAATGTTTACAAAGATCTTTGAAGATAGTACTGCCAAAGAGTCATATTATCTTCTGGATATTTTTTGCCTGACTGTTTGGTTGGGTTTTTTTTTTTAAAAAAAATTGCTGTGTGTTGGATGCTTAACACCGTTGCTTTTCTTAAACCTTTTAAAATAGCCACTCCTCTCTCTTTTCAGTCAGGTTATATAATAAGCCACACTCCTAATTGTGCTATTGCATATAGATGAGCTGGCAGGTGGTTTGAGCTAAGACATTGATTTATAAATGCCAAAGAGGCCTTTGGTTGGTTGCCTCTGATGCAAGAACTGGCGGACCAAAGCAATCCAGGAATTCAATTTACAACTGTGCAAGTACCGAAAAGGCAAAGAGTGGGACGGCTTTTTCCTCTACATTCCTCACAACATTCTTTATTGTTTAGCAGGGGAGGAAAAAGAGGTAAGAGAAGCAACTATATGTTGATTTCTTAAACGAGAAAAGTTAATTCGTTTCTAAACGTTATTCTGAAGACTTGGTTCACGTGATGCATTTCCGTGAACATTTGCAGAACATGTTCAGCTTGGATAGCTTGAACTTTGCCGAAGTTGTGCATTGTTGGGCATGCTGGGTATGGCTAGTCTAGAGAAAAAAAGGACTAGGGATGACATGATAACAAAGAGGAGGGGGTCAACCTATTTTCCAAAGCATCAGAAGGCAAGACAAGAAACAATGGATGGAAACTGATCAAGGCAAGAAGCAACCTGGAGTTAAGGAGAAACTTCCTAACAGTGAGGACAATTAACAAGTGGAACAGCTTGTGGGTGCTCCATCACAGGAGATTTTTAAGAAGAGACTGGACGTTCATCTATCTGAGATGGTATAGGTTCTCCTGTTTGAGCAGGGGGCTGGACTAGAAGACCTCCAAGGTCTTTTTTGATTGATTGATTGATTGACTGATTGACTGTTGTTCCTTTTTTTTTTCTTTCTGAGGTTGAGATGATAAGCAAATCCTTTGCTGACTTGATGATTCTGTGCAATGTGCAAATTTAGAATATGGAATAATTCAACAAACAGATTAAGCACATATTGTGCAGTGTACACCCTCCGCTTGGGCTCGTGGCTTTCTTACCTGAGTTCAAACCTTCTTTTGCTGAGGTTCTGTCAAATGGAGAGGGGTAGTGTATAAAAGCTGAAATGAGACTTGGTTTTAAATTCCTGCTTAGCCGTATGATTCTAGGTTAATTGCTGTCTCTCCACATAACCATCTCAAAATCTTACTGAAGATCAAGTAGGATTAAGCCCATGATATCCATTTATTTAAGGAATGATAAGGAAAAGGTATAGCTTGGAAACAGAGAATCTGTATGGCCTACAGAGATCCATCAATCAATCCCTTCTCAATCCCTTTCCTAGCCAGGCTGAGAAGGCCCTGGGTGGAATCCTTTAGAGCTGCTATTGTAATGGGACTGATTTCAGAGGCTGAGCAAGTCTTACCTTTTAAACATTGGTAGGTTTTTACAATCTTATGATAAGCAAAGCACAGCATTTAGGCATTTATTGACCTTCTAGATTCATGGCTTCTAACTTCAGGGTTCAGCTGTTTTCAAACTGGCTTGAAAGCTTCTTCTTTTGAAAGACCTGGAGGCTGCAGAGAGTCAGGTTTTTTTTTACATTATTATTAATGATGGCAACTTATTTACCGCATAATATCCGGAGTGGGTTTTATCATGTCAATTGCCGGTACATATGATCGACTGCTTTCTGCCATTGTCAATCTGAAGATAGGCAGGGACACATCTCAATGACTGCAGTGGGAAAAACATCTTAATTTAGTTTAATTTAATTTATTTGATTTCAGTGCTGCTTAACTCTAAAATGACTCAATATAAAGTATCAAATTACGTTTTATAGGTTGCATGCACAGGAGCAGAAAAGATGTGAGCGTACAGGTACACTCACGTACATTTTGTGTGTATGCGATTTGAACACATTGAATAGCTCATGAACAGTAAATCAGGTTAGGATTTTGTTACGGTTTTGTTTTTCATAGTAGCCAACCATTGGGCTGTCGCAAGAAGAAATAGAGAAATTATTCTCTCTCACTGCTAATTTCTTGCAACCTATAATTGGAGGCATGTTGCCTTCATCCTGGAAGTAACATTTTGAACCTTCAAAGCAGACTGTGACCTCCATGAATTTATCCATTTCCCTTTTAAGTCAGCCACCCAAGTTAGTGACAGTCGCCATCTTCATCAATTGATATGTGCCACTGATACCGTTTGTGTATCGAGGCTTTGCAGGACCTTCAAAACAGCTTCATCCATCAATCTCTAGTTCTAGAGTTTTGAGGGAGAGAATAATTGCTCTGTTCAATTTCTTCACGCCACATAAGATTTGTGGCAAGCTGCGTGTCGTGGTTCCGACAGATGAAACTCTTCAAAGGCGTTGTTTACCTTAAGAATCTTTATTTGAGTAGCATAGCATCGGTACTAACATAATTGAAGCCAAAATCTAAGTTCCCCTCCCCTGAGCACATAGTATCAAATCACAATTCCCTCCCCCCCCCCCCCACCATTAACAGTCATAAATCACATTCCCCAATTAGTTTAGAGCAGGGACTTTCCCTCCAGCTCTCAGCCCGCCAATTCCTTATCATCTCTTATTTCAACAACCTTGGTTCTCACACTAGGTCCAGTGTTGTTATGTCTAGCTAGATTCTCGTGCACATTCCCCCCCCCCCAAACATCATCTAATGCTAAAAGCAAAAAAGAAAAAAAAGAAAATGGCTGCATCTCCATCTGTTGTCAGTGCAAAAACATCCGAAGTTAGCAGCGTTGACAGCGTTAATGGCTGAATGAAGGAAAGCAAGTCAAGACGGTAGACAACAAATTACAATAACTCTTCCTCTCCTCAGTAGAGTTTGACCTCAGACACCTACAGTAGTTCAGTCAGGGAACTTTGTAATCTGAGCTGCAATACACGTAGTCTCTGACTCACAACAGTTTGTTTAGTAACCGTTCAAATTTACAGCAGCACTGAAAAAGGTGACTTATGACCGTTTTTCACACTTTGGACCATCCCCGTGGTCACACGGTCAAAATTAAGAGGCTTGGCCACTGACTCACATTGATGACGGTCGCAGTGTCCTGGGGTCATGTGATCTGCGAAGCCAAGTCAACGGGGAAGCCAGATTCACTGAACAACCGCGTTACCCACTTAACAACTGCAGCGATTGACTTAACAACTGTGTCAAGAAAGGTCGTAAAATGGGGCAAAGTTCACTGAACAACCGTCTCGCTTAGCAACAGAAATGTTGGCTCCGTTGTTGGTCGAGGATTACCTATACATTTAGTTTTAAGATGGCTCAGTGAGGTCACCGGGGTCATTCATGAAGCCTTTCCACTGTCCAGTTTATCTCCTGATCAGCTTCACTGGCTTTCCCTTCTTTCTGCTCTGCCTTCCCATCTTTAATTCACTTTATGGACATGAGCAGCTTTTCCCTTTAATGTTTAAAAGCCTCTGCATGCTCTCTGTGGAACCTTGCTTCTGTGAGACTCTGCAGGGGAGAGACAGGTCTAGAATTAGAATAGAATAGAGCTGGAAGGGACCTTGGAGGCCTTCTAGTCCAGCCTCCTGGTCAAGCCGGAGAACCTATACCATCTCAGACAAGCGATTGTCTAGCCTCTTCTTAAAAACCTCCAGTGATGGAGCGCCCACGATTTCCGGAGGCAAGCGGTTCCACTGGTTAATTGACCTCACTGTCAGGAAGTTTCTCCTTAATTCCAGGTTGCTTCTCTAGTATTTAGCCTAGTCGTCTAGTATTCGTGTGTTTGATGCTGAACCAAATGGTGTGAATTTCAGGTTACTCGAAGTCTACTCTAAACCCTTATGAGATCAGCAATTCCACCATGTTTATTCATGGCTCCAGAAGTCAGATTTTTGCCACCATCCTCTGCTTGGATAAATTGTGCCAAAGTATTTCCATTTGACTAGATGTCTTGGGAGATACATATATCCGTATGTTTTGGTGCCAATTACCAGCTCATGTTCCTATCAAGATGGGCAATATGATGGTGACGCCAGAAAGTTGACCTTTGCTGCTGCCCTAACCAAAGCCACACCTTTCTCCTTCTAACAGCTGTCCATAGCACATGCAGTAAGCCATATTGTAGCAGCCTGAAGGTACGTTCATTGGACTGTTCCAAATATTTCAAATCAGTCATGCCTAACAAACGATCGAATTCTGGTGCGCAGCTTGAGAAGCTGAGAATGCTTCCAGGATGTCCTTGGTCTGTCCTTTAGAAAGTGCTGTTCTATGCCTTGACTAAAGTTGTGTGCCTTGGTTTATAGTAGGCAGGAATGCTTTTCCTGCCTTTGCTATCAGTTCTCAATAAGACTTTAATCCCAGAGGCCGTGAAGTCTAGGTTTCCAAAAGAGCAAGAGGATATAGCAAGTGTACTTTTGATTTTGCTGACCACGGACCTTTTTGCCATAAGGGTGACTCAAGACATGTGGTATCTGTATCTTTCAATACTTGGGACAACATCCTTCACCAGGCAAAGCTGGTGAGGTGAGTTGGTGTGGAGAGGTTAGATACAATCCTAGTTTCTGTAAGAGAGCAATGCTTGCAGATTCAGGAGCAATGTGCTAGAATTACCATTTTTCTGACATTTGTTATTTGAGGCAGTTGACTCACCTGGCCTAATGGCAGAGTTGCCTGTGCTTCTTGCTTACCTTTTCTAAAGGCCATATTAAGAGATCCATTGTTGGAATGAGTGAAATAATTGTGATCCTCAGCTTACATTGCTTTTTCTTAAAAGGAGAAGCAAATACTAGGGAGATGCATAAATCTGAACAGATGACAATGTTTCCTACTGTCTCAGCAATTAAGCCATCTAACCAGAATCTTTATCTATTTGAGGAAATTCTCCAAGGATTCTTTTTTTCCTTTTGTTCAATTCGGTCTGATTTTTGGAACTGCCTGGACATGTCGCTATAGTTTTCTGGGCAGTTTTTCAGAAGTGGGTTACCATTGCCTCCTTCCCAGGGTTGAGAAAGAGTGGCTGGCCCAAAGTCACCCAACTTGCCTTATCTCTAAGGAGGGACTAGAACTCACAATCTCCTGGTTTCTAGCTTGATGCCTTAATTACCACACCAAACTGGCTCAGCAAAGCATTGTAAGTAGAGCTAAGTCTCAAGTCTCCTCTGGAACCCGGCAAGGAATTGACACAGTGATGTTTTAAAACACAAAGCATATGTGCTACCCCTGTTCTGAAGCCCTACTTTAAATGCTGATTTATGGGAGCACAATAAACACACCTGCATGCATGTGCAGACTATTTTCAATAGTTATAATTTTAGAGATGTGCTTAAAAGGTCAGGAACATGCTAGAATCTAGATCAGTGATGGTGAACCTTTTAGAGACCGACTGCCCAAACTGCAACCCAAAACCCACTTATGTATCATCAGGTGCCCAGTGGGCATGGCCCATTGGCTGTGTGGGGCCAATTGGGTGATCCTGGCCCATTGGGTGGGCGTGGCCCATTGAGTGAGCATGGCCCATTGGGTGGGCGTGGCCCATTGAGTGAGCATGGCCCATTGGGTGGGCGTGGC
>JAKJMR010035506.1:0-41885 GCA_024449315.1 Daboia siamensis
AAAGCCCCACATGTGCGACAAGGTGGGTGTGGGGCTGCTGGGGGGGGGAGGCACAAAGCCCGGCCCTGTGGGTGACCCCGGCCGACCCCTCTGCCCTCTCGCAGTGCGGGAAGTCCTTCAAGAAGCGCTACACGTTCAAGATGCACCTGCTGACCCACATCCAGGTGGTGGCCAACCACAGGTGAGCGTCGCGGGCGGGGCCTTCGGGGCGGCTCCCCCGGGCTCTTCCGGGCCGCTGGTCACCGGGCTCCCCTCCGGGCAGGTTCAAGTGCGAGTTCTGCGACCACGTGTGCGAGGACAAGAAGCTGCTGCTCAACCACCAGCTGCTCCACATCAACGACCGCCCCTTCCGGTGCAGCCTCTGCCCCTACGCCACCGTCCGCGAGGACTTCCTGCTCTCCCACGTGGCCGTCAAGCACACAGGTGCCGGCGGGGGCGGGGCGCAGCGGGAGGAGACCTCGGCTGCCTTGGGGTCCGTTAGAGGCTTTGTGCGGGGCTGCCCCCCCCCAGTATCCCAACTGGGGGCCCTTCAGCCAACAGCTTTTTACTAGCCCCCCCCCAAAACTCCTTCCTGGGTACGCCCACCGGGTTTCCTGGCCTGTTGCGGCTTCTGTGGGAGGCCGAGTTGCAACTTGGGTTGCACCAATAACAATAAGAATAAATTTGTGTGCCGTCTGACTGCCGGCAGCTTGGCAGCGTATAGTGGACAAGAGCAAAGAAGGGGGCAGAAGGCAAAAGTTGCCCCAGACCATCAAAGGGGGGGGACTGAAAGGGCCGAGGGGACCTCGCTCGTTCTCCATGCAAAGAGGCGGCCCTTCGAGGCTCTCCGAAATGCCAGCAGGGCAGGAGCTCTCGACCTTTCTGGGGGGGCGGGGGCAGGCTGGCGACAGTGCCCCAGACAATCACAAGGGGGGGGCTGCTATTGACGAGTTCAGCCGCTGTCCTGTAGCCCAGACCGGAGGGAGGAACCACGGCTGCCTCAGTGCCCTCTGCTGCGAGAGCGGGCACAGCCGCGTCTCGGGGAGCCCCCCATGGGGCTTTGCTTTGGCCGTCTCCTGTGGAGGCTTCGGCTGGGAGGGGGCTCGGGGCCGTGGAGGAGCGAAGCGGAGGGCAGGAGGGCCCCCGGCTTCTCACGCCGCCCCCCCCTCCTCCTCCGCAGGCGGGAAGCCCTTCGGCTGCCAGCTCTGCCACTTCTCCACCAAGCACAAGAAGAACCTGCGCCTCCACGTCCAGAGCCGCCACCCGGAGGGCTTTGAGGAGTGGGAGCAGCAGCACCCAGAGGAGGGGCCCTGCCGGCGGCGCCCCTTCTTCACCCTGCAGCAGATCGAGGAGCTGAAGCAGCAGCATGGCCAGACCCAGCTCCCCCCCCCGCCCGCCCCACCCGTGAGTGGCCAGCGCCCGCCCTGGGGGGGGTTCTCCTGCTGCTGCGGCCGCCGTGCTGACCAGGCGGCTCTTCCCCTCAGGTGGCTTCCCCCCCCGGGGCAGGGACCCCCCGACCCTTCCCAGGAGCCCTTGCAGAGCGCCATCCTTCTCTTCGAGCCAGGTACCCACCCGGGGGAGGGCGGAGGGTCGGGCAGTAAGGCAGAGCCCCCCTCGAGATGGGCAGACCTGCGGCGGGGGGGGGTTTAACTGTGGGGCCGCGGCTTGTGGCTTCCTGAGGGCAGGACTGGGCTAGCAACCCCCGTCCAGGTCCACCACCACCACGTGCCTTTCTCCCACGATCGGATCTGGGTGCGAGTGTCAATCCGAAAGGTTAAATCGTGGCAACTGGACCAAAGTTTATTAAAGCTGAGACGTCTCGTTACTCGTCCGAGTAACTTCTTCAGTCAAAGTTATAATTTTGGATAGGCAGAGAGTGGTTGCCGTACGGACTGGGCGGTGTTCTCCCACTCTCGGATCTGCCCAGAAGTCAGCCGTGTTCTGAGGCCAGGGAGACCCCCCCCCTCTTTTGGGGGAGGCCTGGAGTGGAGAGCCGGGTGGGGGGCGTCCGCTGGCGCCTGTGATTCCCTGCGTTGGGATCGGGGGGGCGGGCGGGTCCGGGCCTTATTTTGCCCCCCCCCCCCCCCCCCCCCAGAGGTGGAGAGCTCTGCAGAGGTGGCCACGCAAACCGCCCTGGACCTCCTGCTGAACATGAGCGGCCAGCAGCAGCTGCCGGTCAGTGCCCTGGAGGTGGGGGGGGGGAGTTTCCCGTCGCCTGGGGGGGGGCGGAAGGGGCGAAGCCTCGAGCCTGACCTGGCTGGGCTGCTCCCGCAGGTGGCCGTGGTGAAGACGGTGAAGCCGCCCTCGGAGTCCCAGGGCCAGGCGGAGGAGCTGCAGGCCGGCCTCCTGACTGCCCAGGGGACGGAGCAGAGGGAGCCCCCCCCTCCAGCCCTCCCCGGTCCAGCACGTGGCCCTCCCCTTCTGCGGCACCTCCCAGTACACTCTGGTCGCCCCCAGTGCAGAGGGTGCTGGCACGCTGTACAGGTGAGCTTTTCGGGGGGGGGGAGGTTAGAGACGGCCTCCCTGAGTTCCTTCAGCTCCTCCTCCCCTCCCTCTTGTGCCCATTTCCCATCCTCCCTCCCTCCCTCTCGGCAGCAAGGAGGAGGCCCCTGGCGAACCCGGGCAGACGGTGACCCAGGATTCCCCGAAGCGCTCTGCACTCCTGGAGGGGCAGCAGGACCCCTCAGCGCCTCCTGGTGAGGTGAGCAAGGACCCCCCCTCCGTCCCCCGGAAGCCTCTGCAGCCCCCACCCAGGGAAGAGCTCGGAGCGGCTCCCAGCCGAGTGTTGGTCAGGCTCCTCCGTGACCGTGATGGCTCTCCCCACGGCAGGTCAGCGGGGAGCCCTTGCCGGCCGTCCAGTGGCCGGCGGTGCGCTGCCTGGCCTGGCAGGCCCCGGAGCAGCGGGAGGCGGAGGCCGGCGCGATCCCTCTGGTGCTGGCAGAGCAGTCCTCGCGCAAGGCCCCCCCGGGCAAGAAAGGCCCCCCGGGCAAGGCCCCCCCAGCCAAGAAGTTCTCCTGCAAGATCTGCAGCGCCTCCTTTGCGGGCCGGGCGGAAATGGAGAGCCACAAGAGGGCCCACGTGGGGCCCAGCGGCTTCAAGTGCCCCGACTGCCCCTTCACGGCCGCGGCCTGGCCGGAGGTCCGGGTAGGTGCCAGGAGCGGGGAAGGCGGCCCCGGGGAGGGCTGGCCGCTGGGACCCGGGGCCTCCCCTTGGGCGGGGGCAGCTGAAGCCCCTCTCACCCCCCTCCCCGCCCCCTCCCCAGAGCCACCTGGAGCAGCACGCCAGCCTCCGGCCCCACAAGTGCCAGCACTGCAGCTTCGCCTCCAAGAACAAGAAGGACTTGCGCAGACACACGCTGACGCACACCAACGAAAAGCCCTTCGCCTGCCACATCTGCGGCCAGAGGTGAGTGGGGGAGGGGCCCTCCTTTGCGGGGGGGGGAGGGGGGAGGGGACGCCCGGTCTTCGCAGCCAAGTGAGGTCGGCTCTCCTCCAGGTTCAACCGGAAAGGCCACCTCAAGTTCCACATGCAGAGGCTGCACAGCTCCGAGGGAAGGCCGGCCCCTGAGCCCCTCCCGGCCACCTCCCAGACCATCATCCTGAACAGCCATGAGGAGACCCTGGCCACGCTGCAGAGTAAGGGGGGGGGAGGGAGGGATGGGGCTTCGCCCCCCCCCCCCCCAAATCTTTGGAAATGAGCCTCTCCAGCTTCGCTTCCCTTCCCTCCTTCCCCCAGCCCCTTGGGGGGGCTGATCAGAGGCCGGCTGGCAGCCCCACTCCTCTTTTCCGTTCCACAGCGGCCCTGCACTGCGGGCCGGAGAGGCTCCCACAGGCCCTGGAGCAGGAACACATGATCGTGACCCAGGAGGAGGACGGCCCCGACGAGGTGAGGAGCCGGCCAGGCTGCGGGGAGCTCTGGGTCACCCATTTTACCGGGGGGGGGGGCAGCCCAAGGTCAGCAGGCAGTTCAGGGAATTCCCTTCCCCCCCCCCCCCAGATGAGACCTTACAGCCGGGAAAAGTGCCCTTGTGGGTTTCACCCAGCAAAAGCGGGCAGAGGACGGAGGGGCAGTTTGGCTGGGTTGACAAAACGCATTCGCTGCATTCACACAACCCGAGCTCAGACTGAGGGGAAACAGATGAGGAGGCCTTAGTTCTGCTGGTCTTTGCGCCGCTTCCTGCCTGCGTGGGAGCCTCCAGCCTGGGGCATGTTGGGCACGATGGCCCCTCCCTGCCGTGGGGAGGCTGGGCTGGGCGCAATGGCTGGCGTTTTCCTGCAGGAGGAAGCCACCTACATCCAGGAGATCATGGCCACGGCAGACGGGCAGATGGTGCAGCACCTGGTGACCACTGAGAACCAGGTGAGCCCGCTGCCGGTCCCCCCTGGGGGGGGATCTTGGGGTCTGCCCACCGACGGCCCCCCATAATCCCTCCCCTGCCTCCCTTCCCTAGGTGCAGTACATCATTACCCAGGAGGGCGTCCAGCAGCTCCTGCCCCACGAGTACGTGGTGCTACCCGAGGGCCACCACATCCAGGTGAGGCCTTCCCTGCCGCCTACCCCCTCCCACAAACACGGGGATCCGTGCCCCCCCCCCCCCCTTTCTCACAGCCCGGCTGCTGTTTCAGGTGCAGGATGGGCAGATCACCCACATTCAGTACGAGGAGGGCGGCCCGTTTGTGCAGGAGCCCCAGGTACGAGGGGCAGCCCTGGGATGGGGATGCTGGGGAAGGGGGCGAGGCTGAGCTGGTGAATGGGCTCTTTTGGGGGGGCGAGGCTGAGCTGGTGAATGGGCTCTTTTGGGGGGGGGTCTGTAGCGGGGGGGTCTTACGGATGCCTTCGCTCCACAGATCCAGTATGTCCCAGTGTCACCTGGGCAGCAGCTTGTCACGCAAGCCCAGCTGGAGGCGGTGACGACACACCCGGCAGTGACAGTTATTGGGGGGTCTGGGAGCAGCAAGGAGGGCCCCCCAGAGCAGGAGCTTCTGCCGGTCAACCTGGGTCGACCTGCAGCCGGCTTGGGCAAAGGGAAGAACACCGGTTGCCTCTTCTGCACAGGTGCCGCAGCCGGGCCTTTCTGGGCGCGTCAGTGTCCAGGCTGCCCTGTCAGTCCACAGCCTGGCGGGGGGAGCACGGAAGCCCCTGGGCCTGCCCTAGATCTGCCCCCACATTTTCACCTCGCCCCCTAGGAGAAGTCCCTCTCCATCCATCAGGCTGGGCCTGGTCCTGCCCTCTCCGCTTTCTCCCTTCCAGCTGCCAGTCGAGCTTTTGGCTCTCCAACATTGGGGCAGGATTGGGACCCCTCCTCGTCCTCCTGCTCACTCCCTCCCTCCCCTCTCTGCAGCCGTCGCGGATGTAGCCGTGGCTCACACTCCCTTCGGCACGGAGTCCGGGCCGGAGCAGCTGCAGCCGGGCATCCGCTACGACATCATCACCCTTGCAGAGTGACCGGACGTTGTTGCTCCCCGAAGAGGCCCACACTTTCTTGACCCTTGGGGGCAGCCAGTCGGCTCGAGGACTGGCCTTCCCGCCAGATTGTGCCTCCTGCAACCGGCCGACTTCAGCCGCTGCTCGTACTCGCCTGCCCCGCAGGTCACCTGGCAGGCCAGGTGGGGCCCCGCTTCCCAGAGACCCCCTGGAAGAGGGACGCCCAGCCCCAGACTCGAGTCGGCAGCCTCGCCCGAGGACCGCCTGGTGGATGCACTTCTGAATAAAAAGGGCCCACCGGGGGTGGACGTGTGGTTGCTGGATTGTGTGATTGATTGTGGGGGGGGCTTCTCACCCCCCACCCACTCCAGGCCCCTCTTTCTGGCGGCACAGACGCCTCCTGTTCACTTGGCAGAGTTTGCGTTGGATTAGAACTGCTAATCTGGGAATTTAACGAGCTTTGGCGTTATCCCGATGGTGTTCAACAGGGCAGTGCCACCTCGCCCGAAGGGCACCTTCAGCCAGGCTGGGAGAGGCGGGGCTGGGCAGGTGGCAAAGGCCTCAGACCCCCACTCTGCCCGCAGTCTGGAGCTGGGAACCGCCAGATGCGGCCTCTGCCTGGCTCAGCCATTCCAGCTGCGTCCCAGCATTAGCAGAGGGCAAGCGGGGATTACCAGCCATTATCTGATCAAGCCAGAGGCCGGCCCTCCTTGCTGGGGGCAAGGTCGCATCCCAGAGGGGCCCGTGCAGGCCTTTCCCCGGCCAGACCGCAGCCTGGGTCCCCCCTGCCCCTCCGGATGGATGGAGCCGAGAGGGCGGAAGGGACGGGTGCCAGGCTGGGAGGGGAGGGCTTTGGAGAGTGGGTGGGCTGAGCGGGAGAGGGAGGCCAAACCTCTTCGCCCAGCACCCTCCCCTGCCTGCTGGCCTCTTCCTTGGGCTCCCTGCTGTGGTGAATCCTAAATTCATCTGAGAGGCTGCATTCACACAACGGGCTAAACCACAGAGAAGGAGAAATGAAGGCTGTGAGTGGGTTGTGGAAAGGTGGCCACTCAAGAAGGGGGAATTGGGGCCAGTCCTCATGAAGCACCGGGTGAGGAGCAGGATAAAGGGTCATGACCTTCCCTGCCACCCACCCACCCTGGGTGAAAGCTGCTTGAGTGCCTGGAGAGCCTCACGCTTTGCAGAGCTGCAGGGCAACGTCTCCGTGCAAGAGTTTTTAATAAAAAATAGTAAAGGCAAGATATGAATTAAATAACACTCTCCAACTAGGGAGGATGGGGTGTGCAGGGCAAGCAGTGGGGTGCGCGTGCTGAAGCCCTGGTTTTCTTGCTGACCAGTAACACACACGCCCCGTGCTACTCGCTACCCCAAAGAACAACTGTTGCTACACAGGATGTGTGCCCCAGTATCAACTGCCGATTGAGGCCCCCGGCAATCACTGGAGGGGGGCTCTGTGTGCCGGGAGCCGCCGCCTCCGGCTCAAAATGCCAAAAGGAAGCGCAGAGAAGTGGATCCAGAGCCGGCACCTTTGCCTGACAAAACTCGGGAGGAGACCCTCCTTCAAGGACTGGCAAATAAAGGCCCAGTTGAGCCGAGCTGCCTCCAGCTGAGACTGCGGTGGGGTCAGTAGCCGTCTAGCCCCAAACCTTCCTGGTGGTCTCTCGTCCAGCTCTTCATTTGATCTGACCCTGACTGGCTTCATGAGGATCACCCGAAGTTGGGCCAGAGCTGATTCGATCTGGCCGTTGCTTCCCCCTTAATGGTGGCTGGGAGCCCTTCCCCCCCCCCCAGCTGGTGGTCACGGAAGGGGGCCTTTGCCAGCGATGAGAAAACCTGCCCGTTGCAGTCGGCCTTTGGCCACTGCTGAGAGGGCTCGGCTGCCCTGAGAGAGGCCTCTGGAGGAGGCAGGATCCAGTTTCTTCCGGGCTCGGCTCCTTCCATCCTGTGGAAGCTGGCAAAGGGATGGCCATGAGGGCTGGTCTCCCGCCAGCTCTCTGGAGCCCCTTGGCCACTTTGGATCTCATGGAGGGCATTATCTTTGGGGTCTGCTTCACCACCAGGGGGGTCCTGGGCCCCTTTGAGGCCATCCGGCCTGGCCTCTGAACACCGACTGTGGTGTCCCAGAAGAGCAGTCCCCGTCAGGCTGGCAAGATGGTTCCGTTGCGACCCTCGGGAGCCAAAGGTGGGCGGGAGAAGGCGGGCTGGGTGCCCTCCTCCCCCGGCCCTGCTCCAACCCTTCAAAGTTACATTAGTGCTGGAAAAAAGGGACTTGCGGCCCTTGCAGCATCCTCGTGGTCACGTGATCAAAATCCGGATGCTTGTCAACTGGCATGTACTTATGACGGTTGCTGTGTCCCAGGATCCCGTGTCCACCACTGGCGACCTGACCAGTCAGTGGGCAAACCGGACTCACCTAACAACTGTGGCAAGGAAGGTCGTAAAGTGGGGAAGAACTCACATAACAACTTTCTCAATAAGCAGCAGGAATGTTGGGGCTCAATTGTGGTCATAAGGCGAGGACTGCCTGGGCACCTTTACTGACCTGGAGTCAGTCAGTTTCCCCTATTTTGTGGGAGGGCAGGACCCCCTTTTCCCAGACATGGTCAGCGCAACCGAAGGCTCATGGGTCATCCAGGAGGGAGGTTACCCACCTTTCTCGACTGGCGGACCGGAGGGGGAGGGGGAGGGCGGGGGAGGCATTTTACATGTGGGTGTGTGCAGGCACAGGGCCACGAGGACACGCCTGACAAATGGGGCAGGGCTAGCGCTTGTGTGATACTCGCTAGCCCTGCCCTGTTCTTGCGCGGCACAGTGCCCTGTTTCTGCGCCCGGCGGCAGCATCCCATTCTCATACCCTGCAGTGCGGCATTCTGTTTTTGCGCCCCACGGCCTTGGTGTGTGTGTGGGGGGGTGGGAGTGTGTGTGTGGGGGTGTGCACACACGTGTGTGCATTGGCCAGCCTGTGCTGCAGCCCAGTGGCCAGCAGGGCAGGGCCCGCTGGTTGGGAACCCCTGATCCGGGAAGAACATGCAGGCCTTAGGGGGAGGGGGTTTTGGGCCCCTCCATCATCCAGCAGCGTCGGCAATTAATGCCGCCTGTCCTTCTTTCCTAAAGCCAGCCTGAACATCTGGCACCTCCTTTCCCAGGGAAGCCTCTGTAATCCGTGTGGGCTGATCCTAAGCAAAATTAAGGATATTGTACAAGAGTTGGCACATCTGGCTAAGCTCCTCTCCCTCCCCTTCGTTGTGGCACGTCGACTGACCTTTCCCAATTAGGCCTCCACAAGGCCATTTATTTTTATATTTTTATTTTACTAATGTACATAGCAGCCCGCCTGAATAGAAATAAAAACATGGCGTTTGGGCAGAATCTTTATTTTTTTTCCTGTTTTTTGCCTTGTTTCCATGAGGTTCCACCCGCTCATGTAGCCTTCTGACCTGGCAACGATGGGAGAGCTAAATTCTACATTTGCACAAGAAGTACACAGCAGGTCCTCGACTTACAATCCCAGCTGAGCCCAAAATTTCCATTGCTAAGCGAGACAGTTGTTCATTGAGTTTTGCCCCATTTTACGGCCTTTCATGCCACAGCTGTTTAAGTGAATCGCTGCAGTTGTTCAGTTAGTAACACAGCTGTGAAGTGAATCTGTCCCCCCCCCCATTGACTTTGCTTGTCAGAAGGCTGCAAAAAGGGATCACGTGATCCCGGGATGTCGCGACCGTCATAAATACAAGTCAGTTTCCAAGTTTCCTAATGTTCATCACATGACCCTGGGGAGGCTGCAGTGGTCGAAAGGGCAAAAACTGGTTGTCTCTGGAGAGTCTCAGTCGCCCACGTCACAGCTGTCCCAAAGGCCTTTTTTATTTGCTGTTTTTCTTTGAAGACGTTTCACTTCTCATCCAAGAAGCTTCTTCAGCTCTGGCTGGACGAACGTGAATCCCCACCATCCAGTCAGAGCCGAAGAAGCTTCTTGGATGAGAAGCGAAACGTCTTCAAAGAAAAACAAGGAAGTCCAGTTGCCTTGGGGGGAAAAAGCAACTTTGGGTGAAAACTGGTTATTAGTCCCTTTTATTTCAGCGCAGGTGGAATTTAGAACAGTCCCTAGATGTCTTGTTGAGGTCTAGCTGTGCTCGTAAGCAGGGAATATCTTCTGTGCCAGGGGTCCCCAGCCCCCCCCCCCCCGCCACAGGCCAGGACCGCTCCCTGCCAGCCAGCAAAGCCGCATCCATGCATATGCGAGACCCCACACACACACACACCGGGCCACAGCAAAACCGCCCTCCATGCAACTGGTCCCTGACACCCACAAGGTCGGGGCCGCTGCTGGCACCTCTGCTGGTGGAAGCGGAAGGTGGGATCTGGGGCCCCCTTCCTTACCTATGGCATCCTTCGTGGGGGGGGGGGGCCTCCGGCAGAAGAGGCCAGGTCTTCCCTGGTAACCTGGAGAGGCTGGCAGGGAGAGGCCTTGCAGAGAGGCCAGGGGGGCGGAGAGCACACAAGTTTCAATCTGAAGAGTTTGGGGAGACCCCGAAGTGGCCCTCCAAAATGGGGAAGAAGCAGGGGGGGGTGGGTCCTTGCAAGGCTCCTCCGGACAGCAGCCAGGGGTGGGCGGTCCTCCCCCCTTAACTGATAAGCACTGGGAGACTGAAAGAGGGAAGGGAGGCTGCCAGCCCCCGTGCCCAGGGGTGCATCCATGGAAGGCCCCCAGCCGGAGAAGGGCAAAACCCAGCACAGGGGGCAGGATTCCCACAGCTTGAAGGAGGGCCAAGGAAAGCACCATGGAACAGGTAGTCCTCGACTTCAATTCAATGAGAAAAAAAGAGCTGGAAGGGACCTTGGAGATCTTCTAGTCCAACTCCCTGCTCAAGACTCACAACAGTTTGTTACAACAGCACTTGAAAAACTGACTTATGACCATTTTTCACACTTGCGACCGTTGCAGCATCCCCATGGCCACATGATCAAAATTCAGGCATTTGGCAATGGGCTCGTATTTACGACGACTGCAGATGTCCTGGAGGGTCACGTGATCCCCTTTTGCGACCTTCCAACAAGCAAAGTCAAGGGGGAAGCCGGATTCACTTAACAACCGTGTGACCAGCTTAATGACTGCAAGGACTCCCTTAACGGTGGCAAGAAAACTCTTAAATCTTAAGAAAAATCTGGGGCAAAACTCACTGAATGCCTGTCTCACTTAGCCATGGAAGTTTTGGGCTCAGCAGTCGAGGACTGCCTGTGCTGCTATTTCTACAAAACCTGGGATCTTGTTTATTGTGAAAGCTGCCCTGAGTGGCCACAGAGTAAGACCGGTGGCAAGTAAATAAATAAATAAAACCGGAATTTGCAACCTGTCATCAGTCATGTATAGATAGAGCATTATCTACTTATTTGGGCTTAATGTTATATATTACATAAGTGTGTGTAATGGGCTTACACACTAGGTTTGCACACTGCACGCCTACCTCTTGCCCATATCAGAGACGGAGCCTTTGGCCTGGGTGCTGCGTTGTCCCTTAAGGGCAGCCCTGCAAAATTGTATGCAGAATTTCACCCTTGCTTCCTTCCTCCATCTCTGTCTTCCTGTGTGTATCTGCACATCAGGGTCCTTTAGCGAATCACTTCGAAGTCAGTGGCTGAATTTCAGGAGTTGAACCCAGCCAGAGGCAGACTTTGGGCAAGTCTCTTTCTCTCAGCCCAGCCATAATCTCAGGGGCTGCCACAAGGAGGAGGGGGTCAGCCTGCTCTCCAGAGCACCCGAAGGCAGGACAAGAAGCAACGGATGAAAACTGATCAAAGCAACCTGGAACTAAGGAGAAACTTCCTGGCCATGAGGACAATTAACCAGGGGAACAGAAGTTTCCTCCAGAAATTGTGGGCGCTCGATCACTGGAGGTTTTTAAGAAGAGGCTAGGCAGTCACTTGTCTGAGATGTTCTCCTGCTTGAGCAGGGGGCTGGACTAGAAGACCTCCAAGGTCCCTTCCAGCTCTATTCTATTAATCCACCTACAGGGTTGTTGTTGTGATAAAAAGAAGAGGAGGAAGGAGTATTAAGTATGTTCACGCCCTTGAGTTATTTACTATATAAAAAATACTAAAGGCGGGATATACATAAATAAATGTGCACACACACACCCTTCTTGTACCCCAGTCAATCGTGGGGGTGTCTGCCAGAACTGCTTCCAAGGCCATCTCCTCGCTCTGGACTTGAACAAAGCGCCGGCAACTTCTGCCCGGGTGTATTTCCCCACCAAGGTCGTCTTTGGACTCTCCGCCTTCGCCAGCTCTGCATTGGGAGGGCACGTGGATTCTCATGGCCGGCTCGGGAATTCTGGGAGTTCTTAATGTTGCCAAGGTGGAGACCCACCGCTCCACACTCCCCGCACTGGACCCACAAGGAGGGCAGCTGGGCTGCCTGCACTTGCCCAGTGAGAGACCCCTGTCTGGAGGGAGCAGCGGAAGGTGGGGGGCTAGGCAGCAACTTGGTAGCAGAGGAGAAGGGACTCTCACCTTCCCCTCCCCCCCAAACACTTGCTACCTCCCTCCTGCTCGCTCGCTCACTGGCTGCCTGGATTTCTCGCTTCTTTAGCTTGGCCAGCCTTTCCCCTCCCCCTCCACGTCTCCCCCCACCAAAGCCCCCAGCAGCGGTGGGATTCAAACAGGCGAACAACCGGTTTTCTGCATGGAAGCCGCTTCCGGAAGTCCGTTCTGGGCCTGGGAAACAAAAAATTAGCTACCGGTTCTGCCGAAGTGGTGCGAACCGGCTGAATCCCACCACTGTCCCAGCCCTGGGCAATAAAGACTGACCCCGCTTTCTCTCTTTTGCCTCTCGGGATCAAAGGTGACTCTTACCTCTTCCTGGCTCCACAGGCAGGCAGGGACTGGAGGGGGGTGTCCCTTCGGCTGAGGGGACGGTCCAGCACCAGCACCCTTGCTGTCCGGTCCTCAGCGCTTCTAGCTATCCCTGTGGCCCTGCACCCTCTTCCGTGGCAGGTGGGGCAGAGATTCCCTCCTTCCAGAGGTGACCTCAGGCCTCTCCAGAGGCTCTATTCCCGCTGGGAAAGCCCGTCGGAAGGAGGTTTGTGGTCCTCCCTGCCTGCCAGCTCCCCAGAAGGGTCCGTCGCCCACATGGAAGCTGGAGCTGCAGGCACCCGCAGAGGGTCTCTTGCTGGGAGGGTGCTGCCCATGCACACTGTGGCTGATGGACCCCGGGGACCTAAAAGTCCCATTTAGGAGCTTTAACACCCAGCTCCCCCCCCCCCCCCGCCCAAGAAATTCCCTTGTGGAGCTGAGCTCCCTCTGGGCAGCCTTTGGCAAAAAATAATTATTTTGAAAAAGTGTCCTCAGAGTTCTGGTTTTGGGTTACCCAACAGGGCTTTCTTCCAGTAACACCCCCCCTTGAGAAAGGGTGGGGTGGGGAACAGGCAGCTGGAGGATCCTGATTGGCCAGTCCTGATCCTGTCCCTTTAAGGGGAACTGGGTGACCTCTAATGACACCCTCCCCTCAACCCCCGCCACCACCAGGCCTGCTCCTATAAAAGCTGGGGGTTCCTCTACCAGCAGCCCATCTGTCCCCCACCATGGCCTCCGCCGCACCCCCAAAGCTCTCTCTTGGGCTCAGGGACCCGGAGGGCTTCTGGAGCCCTGTGCGGGGGTGCCCGGCCGCCCTGCTGCCCCGGCTGCCCTGCCTGTATCCCGCTGTGCCTTGCTATGGCTGGTACCCGCCGGGCCCCGGCTCCATCTCCCAGCCGGTGAGTCGGGGACGGGAGGCTCCGGGGCTCTGAGCAGCTTCGGCCTCCCGGTCAAGGGGGCTTCTTCCCACGCAGGGGGCAGCGCTCAGATGGGCGGCCTGAAAAGCGAGAGCGGAGTTCAAGGGGGGGGGGGTCCCAAAAGGCTGCTGCTCCTTCTTCCCCGGGCGTCCTCCTCGGGCTTTCTCCCCCCAGCGAAGCGCCCCCACCCCCGGCCCTGTCCGGGGCTCCGCCGGCTGCTCTCTGCAGCGATCCCAGCCCGTCTAGCGGGGCGGCGTCGGGGCACGGAGCGCGGCTCTCCCGGCTTCGGCGTGGCGGCGGCTCGTCTGGCCGGCGGGGCTCTTCTGCAGGCGGGGGCCGCGGAGCGCAGGGGCAGCCCCTCCAGCGGGCTCGGGATGCCCGAGCGCCGGGCGGCGGAAGGCCGGGCCGGGCCGAGCGGGCAGCGCCGCCTTCGGAAGCCAGACCGGCCGAGGAGCCTCCGCGGGAAGCCCCCAACGAGGTCACCCGGCGCTGGAGCGCTGCAACCGCGCGTCCCTCCGGAGCCCCGACCGCGCGGGGGCCTCTGTTCAGGAGCTCAGCCGCTGGCCGGGAGCCCAGCTCGGACCGGAGCCGACAGCTGCCGGGGAGCTTCGAGCAGGGTCTCGGGCCGCGGTCCCGCTTCTGTCTTTGCTTCCTTTTCTTGGCGGGTCCCAGCGGTGGGGATGGTCCCGCCTCGTAACAGAGCGCCGGCCCTGGACACGCGGGGAGGAAAGGCTGAAGAGCCGGGAGCCAGGCCGTCTGGGCTGATGTCTGCCCCAGATGGGGGGTCCCGGCTCCTCCGACCCTGCACGGCCCCTCCTCCGTCGGGAGAGCCGGGAGCCAGTTCCTGCGGGGCATTTCACGCGGGGGAGTGGGAAGGCTGCTGAGCAAAAGTTGAAGCCCATTCCATTCATTCCAATGACACAGTGGAACAGGTTTTTAAGAAGAGACCCCACAGTCATCTGTCTCGTACTTGAGACTGGACTAGAAGACCTCCAAGGTCCCTTCCAGCTTCTATTCTGTTCTGTTCTGTTCTGTTCTGTTCTAGAATAGAATAAGATATGGAATGGAATGGAATGGAATGGAATGGAATGGAATGGAATGGAATAGAATAGAATAGAATAGAATAGAATAGAATAGGAGCTGGAAAGGAACCTGGAGGTCTTCTAGTCCAGCCCCCAGGTCAAGCAGGAGAACCTACACCATCTGGGTCAGGTGACTGTCTATTGATCTTCTAACTGATGGAAAATTTTGTTTGCTCTTCAGGGAAAACAGCCATGTAGTTTACTATATTTATTACACTTAGTGAGATTTAAACATTTTTCTAATAGGATCTGAGATTTGTTTTCCTTTCACAGAACCATGTTGGTATAAGCTAATATATTCTTGTATTAATTATTTCATTCTCACAGCTGATTTAACCTTGGTCTAGCAAAGAGACGCAGTTGACCAGCTCCCTCAGAAGAGGGAGCAAAGAGAGACTGGCATGTATAAATCTTGACTGGTGACAATGAATGAAATGAGTCTTTTTGTTGTTGTTGTTAAAACGTAATCTGCATTGCCACCAGCAACATCTTGTGAAAATGTCAGAATCTTCAAAGTGCACTAATATCCAAGAGATAAAATATTCTATTAGAAGCTGTCGGAGTGGGATCAACATTTCTCAAAAAAATATGGGAATCAGATTAAAGACATAATTTCGGAAGAACCTTACATTATAATCAATATCAGGCAAGATCAGAGAAAATCACTTGAAAGTGATCAGTTGGTGGTAGCGTGTGCCCATATGTGTAACTGCAATTACCGGGAAAGGCCCATATGAATATAGTGAACATATGATACTGCACTGGTAAGGCCACACCTGGAATACCGCATCCAGTTGTGGCCGCCACATTACAAAAAAGATGTTTAGACTGAAAAAAGTGCGAAGAAGAATAACTCGGATTATTAGGGGATTAGAGATCAAAACATATGAAGAATAGTTGAGGGTTTGAAAATGGCTAGTCTGGGGGGAAAAAGTGTAGGGGGTGACATAATGGCAATATTCCTGTATTTGAGGGGCTGCCACAAAGAAGAGGCAGTCAAGCTATTCTCCAAAGCGCCCGAAGGCAGGACAAGAAGCGACGGATGGAAACTGATCCAGGAGAGAAGCAACCTGGAATTAAGGAGAAACTTCCTGACAGTGAGGACAATCAGCCAGTGGAACTCCTGGCCTCCAGAAGCTGTGTATGTTCCAGGCCTGGGCTGAGCCTCTCCTGAGTCTGTCTTTGAATGTTAGGAACGTGGTTTTGCTTAGTTGTGTTTTTAGTTTAGGGAGTGGACATATTGTAAGCTGCACAGGGCCTTTTAGTGTTGGGTGGCCTTATAAATCCACTAAGCAAACAATGGAAAAATGGATGTCTTGGAAAAAGGTTAATAACCAAGATGGGAGTTTTGAGGATATACCAGAAAAATGATTTTTGATTCAATTTTGGAAAAAGTCATACTTTTGTAAAGCATTGTAGACCCAATCCCTCTTTTTGTTTACACCAGTGTACACCACAACTAGGGACGCGGTGGCTCAGTGGGTTAAGACGCTGAGCTTGTCGATCAGAAGGTCGGCAGTTTGACGGGTCGAATCCTGAGTTCCGCGTAACAGAGTGAGCGCCTGTTACTCGTCCCAGCTTCTGCCAACCTAGCAGTTCGAAAGCACGTAAAAATGCAAGTAGAAAAATAGGGACCACTCCGGTGGGAAGGGAACAGCGTTCCGTGCGCCTTTGGCGTCTAGTCATGCCGGCCACATGACCACGGAGACGTCCTCGGACAAGCGCTGGCTCTTCGGCTTTGAAATGGAGATGAGCAGCGGTCCCTAGAGTCAGAAACGACTAGCACACGTGTGCGGGGGAACCTTTACCTTTACCTTTACCTTACACCACAACTGCTACTGAAAACTTGACTTGTTTCAAGATCTTTTACTAGGTATATTGACATTTAAATCAATGTTTTTTAAAAAAACGAATCATAGAAATGTGGTGTCAGAAAAGATCACAGTGTTCAAACAGCCCAGAGTTCCCCAAAGTGGTTAATATCAACTCCCAAGAGGTCAACGGGTCTATCCAGAGGTTATTATTATATTCACAAAAGTATGAAGTCGCAGTTGCCAGTTCTTTAGATGACGTTGGCTTTCGTGCGAGGGCAGTTTTCACCGGGACCCTGAAGACCCTCGGGATTCCTAAAGTAGCCTATTGTCTTATGGACAAACCCAATGAGGTTTTTTTTTCTTTTTTTGTAACTGACAGATGGAAATTTTCTTACTGTGCAGTTTTTAAGCTCCATCCAAATTTTGGGGGTATGACACCCCTTGTGCCGATAACCCTGGGAGGAGGGCAGCCAGTTTCTACCACGTTCTGCTCCAATTCTTTGCCTTCTGGTCTCTCCTTCCTGGCAGAACCACATACACACACACACACACACACACACCCCACACACACCCGTTTCTTCTTCTCAGGCACAGCTTCCTCTGCTGTGTGTCAAGATTTCAGCAGTTTGCTGTTCCGAATCCCGCAATATTTTAACCTGCTCGTTTTACACAACTTTTGCATGGGGTTTTTTTTTTGGTGTGGATCTTTTTGATATGGGTTTCTTTTTATGCTCCCACCATTTTTTTACTACTGGCATGTGGTAAGTTCTACTACTAGATGTTCCAGTGAGTCCTTGTAAGGGTTTTTTTTTTTTTTTTTCAGTTTTTTTTACCGGCTAAGTAAATGAACTTGATGAAGACTTGTCTTCATCAATCTATTCAAGAGTTTGGGGGGGGGGGGGGCGATCTAGTCCAGCCCTCTGCAGAGGGGCAGAGACCCCTGTGAACCACCCTCGACAGCAACACCAGGAAAGGACTGCCCTTCTCATCTTCCGGGGGCCAAACGCTCCTCAGGGCCGGGTGGAGCAAAGGCAGCGAAGAGGCTTTTGGCCTGGGCCAAGGAGCTGTGAGGGCTGCCCAGGGCTCACCCTCCTTCTGCCTTGTGTGTTGCAGGTGCCGGCCCCCTGTTGCGAGCTGCCTGGAGGGGTGCCCCTGCTGTGGCCGCTGCCCCCCCTGGGCGGCCCTGTGCTCTGTGCAGCCCCCCCGGAGGATCCACGCTGGGGCAAGGCCGCCGTCTGGCGGGAGAGCACGGGGGCCCTACGGGCATGGCTGGGCCAGCATCTCCAGAACCCCTACCCCAGCAAGGGGGAGAAGATCCTGCTGGCCGTGCTGAGCCAACGCAGCCTGAGCCAGGTCTCCACCTGGTTTGCCAACGCCCGTCGGCGCCTCAAGAAGGACAACCGGCTGCGCAGCGGCCCTCGGCTGCTCAGGGCTTCGGGCGAGGAGGAGGAGGAGGAGGAGGAGGAGGAGAAGGGGCAGGTTGGGGGCCAGCGGGCAGGCTCAGGCAGGAGCCCCCAGGCCCCCTGGGAAAGCTGCAGGGCTGGAGGTCCTGGAGAAGACCCAGACCCCCTCGCCTCCATCGGCCAGGCTGAGCCAGAGAGGGTCCCTCCCGAGCCCCGGCTGTGGAGTGTGGCCGATCCAGCCCCTTGCCTCCTGCCTGGCAGGCCTCCCCAGTGGGTGTGGGGCCTCCGTCCCCTGAGAACACGGGCCTCCGGCCTCCGGGAACACCCCAGCTGTGCATCCAGGGAGGAGGGGCGGGGAGAGGGGCCGCCCCTGGGCTCCGAGCCCTGGGGCCCTCCTGAGGAGTCAAGTGGGGCTGAAAGAGGCATCGCTCTGCCCTCTCCCGGCTGGTGCGCCCTGGAGGTGGACTACAATGCCCAGGACGCTCCGCTGGCATGTCAGCTGGTCATGCAGACCTGTGGCTCCGCACATCTGGATTGTGCCAGGCTAGGGACAGCCAGGGTCAGCAGGGGTGTGTGTGCTGCAGGGGCCCTTCTCCACACAGGCACGGAGGGCAGCCCTGGGAGGGGCCCGGAAGGCAGGCAGGGCAGCCCTCTGGGGCCCTGGGTGGCGATCGGGTGAGCTGGATGCCAGGGGTCCTTCCTCTCCTGGGCACAGAGCGAGGGGAAGACCCTCCTCCAGATGGGGGTGGTGGTCCACAGGGATCCAGAACTCATGGAAAGCCAGCAGGAAGTCACAGGTCGCAGGCATGTAGGGTCCTTGCTTAATGGCCTGGTGTTGTGCTTTACAACCACCTCACTTAGCAGTGGAAATTCCACTCGTGACTGCCGTCATTAAATGGAGATTTCCTGTATGGCTTCCCAGGTCAGGATTCGATTTATGGCCACAACTGAGCCGAAAATCTCTGTTGCTAAGCGAGACGTTAAGTGAATTTTGTCCCATTTTATGATCCTTCTTGTCACAAATGTTAAGCGAATCACCGCAGTTGTTTCGTAACCTGGTTATTAAGTGAATCTGGCTTCCCCCCGTTGACTTTGCTTGTCAGAAGGTCTCAAACGGGGATCACGTGACACCCCCTCCGGGGACAATGCGATGGTCATAAATGTGAACCATTGCCCAGCATCTGAATTTTCATCATGTGACTCTGAAGGAGGCTGCAATGGTCGCTAAATGTGCAAAACAGTCATAAGTCACTTTTTCAGTGCCGTAACTTTGAATGGTCACTAAATGAACAGTTATAAGTCAAGGACTATCTGTAGATAATCTGATTAGTAAAAGGACTGGTGGGATGGGAATTTTCGGTGATTAATCTGAAGTCTCTCTCAAACCGAAGGGATGTTCCAGATCTACTGAATGAGCTTTCTGTAAACGTTTATTCTGAATTATATCAGATACTGCCAAGCAAGAACGTATCAATATTTTATAGAACCCGTAACATTTTAAAGGACTTTCCTCAGTATAGCATAAAACTCTTTAACGTTGCCTCCTAATATAATATTTGTATACAGTTTTTATGTTCTATTTGTTTTAATCCTACGCTGCCCAAACTTGCTCTGTGAGTGAGATGGGCAGTTTCTAAATTTGATATGAATAATTAAATAAATAAAACACAACAGCTTTTCTTTGAAGTCTGTGTGCGTGTATTTTTCTCGATTGTCTTGGTGAAATTGCACGCATATTTGGTACTGTAGATGTTGGCAGCTTCCCTTTACTCACCCACTTTGGTTGAAGGTCTTTCAGGAAATTGGAGAAATTGCATAGTAACATTTAACAATTAATTTATTAATTCTAGGGTGACTCTATTGCTCCTTCCATGCCCCCCCCCAAATTTATAAACTGATGCACCATAAGGAATTATATTAATTGTTTTATTGCCGGATGTAACATACCAAAACATCAAAAAATTAATACTCTAGATTCAATAAAATATGAGAATTATCTCACGTGTGAATCGTCATATCAATCGTGAAAGTGTGAGAATTATCACAGACAGAACAATTAATGTTATAGGAAGTGATCCTTTTAAGGGCTGTTCTAAATATGCCCGCCTGTTTTTCCAAACATTTGATTGATACGTGCACATATGTCAGTGTTACCCATAGCAACCACACAGGCAGAGCCTCTCCATCTGCTGAGTCCACCTGAACCTCTTCGGAGGGGCCCCCATCAGGCCTGAATCCACCCCTGCCCCGCCTTGCTGCTGACCATCCTCTTCTCTTTCCTTTCCCTGTGTGGAGCCTCCACTGAAGGGCTGGCAGTAAGACCGTTTGAGCCTGGCGCCTTGAGTAAGAAGCTCCGGGTGGATTCTCTTGATGAGAATAGAATGGAATGGAATGGAATGGAATGGAATGGAATGGAATAGAATAGAATAGAATAGAATAGAATAGAATTAGAAATAAACAATAGAGTAGAATAGAATTAAATACACTCCAGCCCCTCTGCCCACTTGAGCAGCTCGGGCGGGGGCTGCATGGAAGCCCCCACAAGGCCCCGGAGCCTTTCAGAATGCAGAGCCAGAAGGACCTTCAGCCAGAGGGAGGCAGATCTTAGTGGCCCTGGAGAGTCTGAGCAGAGGGACAATGGAGCCCAGGCTGGGGGGGGGGGAGGGGGCTGCCCTTTGCTGTGTCTTTTGCTTCTGGGGTGCCTCCCTGCATTGAGTGGGGATGGCCTGGATGGCCTCAAGGATCCCTTCTGACCCTGGAGTTTGGCAGTGTTGGAGGCCCTGAATGGGACAATGGGGGGGGGGGGGGGGGTGCTGGAACATGGGATTTTTTTGGGGGGGGCTGAGTCCTCAGCCAGAAAAGAAAGGGAGCACCCACTTTCTCCCGCAGGAGGAAAGAAGCCAGACAAAATTTTTTTTGGGGGGGGGGCAGTTGTTCCAGGAAAGATGCAGATCCTTGGGCTGAATCACCAAGTGACTTTTGGATGGCCTCTGGCACCCCCACTTCCCTTTTGGGGCCCTTCATTTAGCAACAGGGGCCCCCAGCACCCCCCAGAGGATCCTGGCAAGGGCGCCCAGGAGCTGGGAAGGCTGCCAGGGGAGAGATGGAGGAGACAGGCAAAGGACTTTGTACTTTCTAAACTTTGGTGTGTCTCTTTGGGTGTGAAAAGGGGAAAGGAATGTGCCAGGGGCCATCTGCCTCGTCTCTGCTCCATTGCCAGATCTGGTGAAGCGCCTGGGAACCATCCCTTATTTAATTTAATTTAATTTAATTATGGGACTCATATGCCGCCCTATCTCCCGAAAGACTCAGGGCAGCTAACAACAATAAAAACAACAATAAAAACAATGAATACAAATATTAAAAGAAATTAAATTTTACAAAGCCCCACTAAAACCTGTAAAAATTAAAACATGATTAAAACCCCAACATCAGTCCAGGTCGGCCAGTTGGAAAAGGTACGTCTTTAGGTCGCGACGAAAGAGATCTGGGGCCATCCGAAGTTCTCGGGGGAGCTGATTCCAGAGGGCAGGTGCCCCAACAGAGAAGGCCCTCCCCCTGGGGGTCGCCAGCCGACATTGTCTGGCTGACGGCACCCTGAGGAGACCCTCTCTGTGTGAGCGCACAGGGCGATGGGAAGTCGTTCCTGGCAGCAGATGGTCCTGCAAATATCCCGGACCTAAGCTTATCCGCTTCGGTTCCCATAACGACTTCGCACCTGTGGATTGGCTGGATGCGAACTGGACAGTTGGGCTCTGAGGTGGGATTTTTGGAGATGAAAGACTTCATGTAGCAATTCGCACAGGAAAACTTTAGATCTTGCTTTGCTCCCTTGCTATCACTATCTCTCAATAAAAGTTCCTTTTGAAATAAGGCCTGTTTCAAGAGTTCTGCTTTCTTGGGAGGAGTACTTGCGGCAGGACCTTACACTGTCCCCTGCTTTCTCATCGGGGTGAGGAAGCAACAGGCTCTCACTGTTGGGTTGTTCCTGCTCCTCAGGCCTCTTTTCCTGGGGCCTCTTCCTCTTCCTCATCCTCACCCCCCCCCTTCCCTCCAGGGAAGCTTTCCTCCAGACTGGGGAGTTAGCCTCCCAGCTGCCAGCTCCAGCGTTTCCCAAAATCTCCAGCCTAACTCTTCATAATATTGAAAGTAAAGAACATACTTTGCAATACGGGTTGCAGTTGTCAGGTAGACTGCCACTATGGATTGAGGTTCAATTTCTGCTGTAAGGAATGGTTCCCCTGGGGTTGCTTCAGAGGCTCTTCTTGGCCTGCAGGTTCACAGGACTGAAGTCCCTGGGCAGTTCTCTATCAGAGGTCCCAAACCGGTTGGCTGTTCCTGGTGACAAACACCCACATGCCAGAAAATGGGGGGCTGAGGTTTTTTTGGCAAGGGCACCATACGTACCTCTGCCATGGAACTGAGGCTGCTGGAGCGAAGTCACCCCACCCACTACCGTGAAAGGGGGCTCAGGGAGTGCCCGGCAGCCCCTGGGGTTGGGGGGGGGGGTCTGTGTGAAGGTCAGGGAGCGTGTGGGGGGGCAGCCTCCCAAGGCAACTCAGGCGGGGAGGTCAAAGATGTCCTGGCAGAGGCACTGGCAGAGGCTGTAGAAGACGCAGAGCAGGAGGCTGGAGGGCACCAGGCTGACCAGCACCAGGCCCAGGCTGGGGCGCTCCACCAGCAGCAGGTAGATGCCCAAGGGCAAGGAGCTGAAGTAGATCAGGCCCAGCAGGCCCAGCAGGAACCGGGGCGCGGCGCGCTGGGGGCCGCACGAGCGAGGGCAGAGGGGCAGCGGGCCGTGGCAGGGCAAGGAGGCCACGCTGGGCGGCCGGTAGAAGCGCATCACGTCCACCAGGTCCAGCCCCGCGGGGGCGGCAGCATCCTCCGGCACCTCCAGCAGGGTGATGACCAGGCAGTCCGAGGAGCGCCGCTTGCC
Source organism: Daboia siamensis (assembly GCA_024449315.1). Taxonomy (NCBI): domain Eukaryota; kingdom Metazoa; phylum Chordata; class Lepidosauria; order Squamata; family Viperidae; genus Daboia; species Daboia siamensis. The sequence goes on from JAKJMR010035506.1 coordinate 22,405, forward strand.
GTCGGCCGGGGGCTCCAGCACGCCCGGGCAGAGCAGCAGCTCCGGGGAGGGCGGGGGGCCGCCTCGCTGGCCGAGCAGCGCCAGCAGGCGCCCGTCGTCCGGCAGCCGCGCCACGTCCTCGCCCGGCACGGGCGTCTCCTGCCGGCAGAAGGGGCAGCGCAGCCCAGCGGGGGAGCGGCCCGCCTCGGCCATCCGGCGCAGGCAGCGGGCGCACACCTGGTGGCGGCAGCCGAGCAGTTTGGGCCGTCGGGTGCGCCCGTCGAAGCTCTCGCAGCAGATGCCGCACTCCGTCTCGGCGGCCGCCGAGCCCAGCGGCGGGGCCCGCTCGCCCCGGCCCTTCGCCAGGGGCATGGCAGCCCCGGGGGGGGCCCGGCGCCTGGAGGGGACGGAAAGCAAGGGGGCGTGAGAAGCGGTGCCAAGAAGGGGCCCTGCCTGGCAGTCCCGGGGCAGCGGAGCCAGCTCAACCGACAGCCTGGCTAGTCCGAGACACCCCCCCCCCCGCCCGCCCCGTGTCCGCACAGCAACCGGTCCTTAGGCGCCCTCAGCCCCGGGACCCGGCGGCCCTGGGCGCCCGGAGCCAGCGCTGCGGCTCCCAGGGGCGGGGAGCGACTCTGGGGCAGAAATCCTCGCGGTCCCCGCTTGGAGAGCCCCTCCCCGAAGCCCGGCGAGCCCCCGAGCCCCCGTCCCCACGACCCGCATTGCGGGAAAGGAGGAGGGCTCAGACTTGGCCCTGGGAGGCGGGCCGGCCTCCGATGGGACTCCCGGGGCAGCCCCACCGCTGCCTGCAGCTGCTCAGCCCCCGCACCGCCTTCCTCGCCCAGGGAGACCCTCCGCCCCCTGAGCCCCGGGGGGCAACCAGGCGCGCGCGCGCGGAAGGGGGGGGGGCAACGGACTGCCCGACCCCACGCGGGAGGAGCCTCGCCTGGAAAGACCGCAGCGCCCCCTCCCTCCCTCCCTCCCGCGGGCCGCAGGGACCCCCCGGGCCGGGTCTGCCTCCTGCCTGCTTACCTCGCTGCAGGCGCGAAGAGACCCGCCCGCCCGCCCGCCCGCCTCGCAGGGACTGCCGCAGCGCCAGCTGGGCGCTCCCGGGCCACGGGCATCCGCCTCCCCGTTGCCATGGCGACGCAGACCGAGCCGGGTGTGGGCGACGCTCTCCCGGCCCCGAGGCCCCCTCCCCCGCTCCCTGAGCCCGCCCTGCCCGCCCCCCTCGCGGGGTCCCGGGTGCGGGAAGGGGCTCCCCGGGCCCAGGGTGGGCAGGGGCACCTTCGCCCGGCGCGTCCCCGCGCAGCGGCTGCCGCGGCCGAAAGACACCCCCCCCCCCCCCCCTCGTTTCAGGCCCTCGGCGCGGAACAGCCTCTTAAGTCCCCACGTGAAGATTTCGCCCCAGCCCGCTTCTCCGCCTGACGCGTCTAGGGGCTGCCCTTGCACGGGAGACTCCGGGGAGGCTGGCGGGGTCCCCGAAGCCCCCCGGAATGAAGGAGCTGCCCAGACAGAAGCGCCGCGGTCGCAGCGGCCTGAGGCGCCTCTTCGGGTGGGGGGCAGAGCTTCCCTCCTCCGTCTTGGCGAGGTGCTTGACAAGAGCCGTCACTCACCCTTTTGGCCCAGAGCAGAGGCGGGGCTGGACCTTCCTGCCGTCTGATGGGTTTGCACGGAGGAAAAGGGGTGTGTGTATGTGTGTGGGGGGTTCTTCAGCCCTCGTCTTTAAAAACTTAAAAAAAGCAAGTGGCGTTCATCAGTTTGTGGATGATGCCAACTGAAAGAAAGGGGTTCGCCCTGCTACGTGACACGGCAAACCCCTCTTGCTCCCGTAACTGTCCGTGGAGATTCTCCGTCATCCAAGTCAGTCGTCCCAGATGCTTTTTCACAAGGCCACTAAACCTTCTTGCTCCAGCCCGTTTGCACCACTCAGGTGACTCTGGAGACACAGGCAAACCTCCAGGTGGCCTCAAGGAGTCTCTAAAAGAAGGCAAATGACCAGCTGTCTGCAAGGAGTATAAATCCTTTACCGTCCGGTCAGAGCTGGAGAAGCTTCTTGGAGGAGAAGCGAAAGTCTTCAAGGAAAAACAGGAAAGTCCCGTCCCCTCCTGGAAAAACACTTTTGGGATCTTCCTGCTAACAATACAGGACCACGTCCAGCAGGTGATGATGCTCAGGGGTGAAAAGGTCCAGCAGCTGGGGAGGGGGAGGTCGGGCGGGGGAGGAGAGTCCCGGGGCCAGCAAGCAGGGTGCCCCAGTGGCTGAAAAAGGCAAAATGCACCCAAAGCACAGTAACTGTTCCGCTCCTCTGGCTTAACCCACTCCTGGAACAACACCTCCCACTCCGGCCTTTGCGCTTTGCTTTTATCCCAGAGGAAGGAGTGAGTGGCAGGTCAAGGAGCCCCATGCTGGAATTCAGATGCTTATTTGGAAGGAGGTCAGAAGAGCCCGCCTGGGACAGAGGTGGGCCTTTTCTCCCTCCAGATGACCCACCAGGCCAGTCCGGAGGACCCTGGTCTGAAGTAGGGCTTGGACTGCGTGATGATGGTCTCATTCACACACTGACATTTTGCCAAATGATTTTAGCAACGTTTGGCTGTTCTGTCCTCCCCGAATAGCAAAATGAAGCTTCCACTGGCTTCAGGGCCTTTGCAGGCTTAAATGAGAATATTTTTGGCCAGGATTACAGTATGACGTGCCACAGGTTCCCCTCCGCCTTTGCAGTCAGATGCTGCTTGCATTTCAAATACTTTTTATTATTGCAGAAATGGCTGCTTCAGAGCCAAGAGGCCGCTTGGAGGTGACACAGCGCCACCCGGGCCTTTCTCAGACTGCTCTGGCAGATTGGCCCAACTGGCCTGGAAAAGGCAGGGTGGCGGGACCCTGGCCCGCCAGAGACCACCACCAGGCAGGATGGGCAGTGTGTGCGTGCGTGTTATGCACACCTCTAAGGCTGGGGATGCAACCACGCATCAGCCCATCTAAAGGGGACCCCCCACCCCCATGAGTTCCCACTGACGGACCTTTGCCAACTCTTCAAGGCGTGGAAGACCCTTCCCAGCTTTTGGGTGGGGTGAGGGTCTTCCACTCGCCAGGCGCCTGAGCCCCCTCCCGGCTCCATCCGGGCCAGCCTCCTGTTCCTGCAGGGACCGTCCAGCCCCCCCCTGCAGAAACCTGGAAATCGCAGGCGGCGTGGCGACAGGTGGCCCTCGGCTTATGACCGCTCGTTTAGTGACTGGAGCTATAACAACACTGAAAAAAGTGACTTAGGACCGTTGTGGCATGTCCCAGGGTCACGTGATCAAAATTTGGATATTTGGCAACTAGTTTGTATTTACGACGGTGTCAGTGTCCCACGGAGGTGCCATCCATTTCCCTTTTGCAACCTTCTGACAAGCCAAATCAAGGGGGAGGCCAGACTCGCTTAACGTCCGTGTTACTAACTTAAGAGCTGCAGTGACTCACTTAACAACTGTGGCAAGACAAGACGTAAAATGGGGCAAAACTCAACAGCCGTCTCGCTTGGCAAAATTATGGGCTGGGCTGCTGGTTGTGAAGGCGAGGACCCCCTGTACGCGCCACGGAAAGTTACGTGGCTGGCTGGATTCCTCCCCCTGGAGCCCTGGGCAAGACAGGGGGGGGGGGGGAGTCCACCGAGGCCCACTTAGCCCCCCAGGGACCCTCATGCCTGCCCCCCAGATGCCACTCTGCTCCCCCAGCCACGGAACCGTGGCTGGAGACAGGAGAGGCGCCATGGCTGCAGATGTGGGAATTGGGAGGGGTGACCCCACAAGGAAATGGGGTTTCTCGAGGGCAAGGGGGAGCCCCGAGGTCAAGCGGCCAGACGGACGTTATCCAAGCTGGCCAACAACCTCAATGGGGCCCCACCAGCCTCGTCACGGCCGTCCCCGAGCCAATCTTTCACAGAACAGCCGGCAGGCCTGGGCAGGTGATAATGCTGGTTTTTAATGTTCCTAAGAACTAGAAACAAAATCCAAAATAGACTTTCCCCCCCACCCCTTTGCTCTTTCAATAAAAGTCATAAAATGGTTAGCATAGTTAAATTAAACCCTTTTAAAAAACAAAAACAATGCTCTCCTAGAAAGCCAGGAGCCTCAGGTGGAAACAGACAACTACCAAAGGGCTGCCGAGACCTTCTGCTCTCTCTCTCTCTCACACACACGCAGGCAAGTCCTCTGCTTTGCGACAGACGATAAACGGCGCCAGTGGGAATATGCAACCGGCACGCTGGGGAAGAACGGGGGTGAGGCCACGAGGGCAGCCACCACAGGGAGACGTATTTACACGACTGCTTTCCCCACGCAGAGGTGGGGGGGGGGGGCCGCCCGGCCCCACTTCCACAGGCTCCCCGGCCCTCCCTTTCTGCCCAGCTGGGGAGGCCGGGGAGGCGGCTGGCCCCGCTCTGTCGGGCACAGCCCCGAGGAGGCCTGCAGCTCATCCAGGGGACACGAGGGGGGCCCTGTCAGAGCCAGCCCCGGGTCCTGGCTGCTCCCCTCCTGCTGCTCCGGAGCGGTCCAATTGTCCCTCTCGGCCTCTCAGCTCCTGCCCGTCAGTTGGGGGTCGACTCTCGGCTGGCGCTCTGCTGCTCCCGGACCGGCTCCGGATCCTTGTCGGAGGCCGAAGAGGCGGCGGGGGGAACCTGGGCACGCCCCGAGTGCCTGTAGGCGGTGAGCAGCTCGTGCAGGCGCTCCTGGGTGGGCTCCCACTTGGAGAAGCCCGCGTTGTTCTGCAGGAACAGCACCGCCGTGTTGTGCACGGCTTTGTAGTACATCTCCTCCCTGCAAAGGCAGAAGGCCAGCGCTCAAAGGCCCCTCCGAGGCAGAGCTGGCTTTCCGTGGGGCGGGGGGCGGGTGATCTCCTGCCCTCCTGCTTTGCCCTGGACGGTGCTTGCAAGAGCCACCCTGCGCCTGGCCCGGCATCAGGAGCTTTTCAATTCCAGCCCCCGACCTAGAAGGCGGCCCGGCCAGTAGCGCTGGGCCAGGGGCCTGGAAGTGTCCCCGCTGGGCAGATGGGCCAGAGTCCACTCCAGGCGGGCGCAGGGCTGCTCCTGGTACCTGCTTCTAAGAGTCTTCCGGGCGCTCGGTCACCCCGCCCTTCCTCCTTTGTGAAAGGGTTCCCGTGGGAGTTGTGGGGAGAGAGAGCGGGGGAAGAGCTGTGCAGAGGCCGTGTCCCCCTCCCTGATGCACAGTCCAGTCTCAGGGAAGGAGGCCCGGCTGTGTGGAAAGGAGGCCCTCGGAATTGGGGGGGGGGGTAAGCCCCTCAAGGCAGCTCCTCTCAGGAAAAGGCTCCCCAGCCCTGGGAAGGCTTGGAGGGAAGAGAGAAGGAACCCCAGAATGGAGGGGCGAGCAGTTTGGCCTAGTGGTTAGGGAGCCGGTTGAAACTGGGAGACAGGGAGGCACCAAAGCTGGCTGGGTGACTGGGCCAATCACTAGGAGGGGGCGAGTTCTAATCCTCCCTTGGGCACCTTTCTCAGCCTGTGGGGGTGGCGGAAGGAGGGCAACTGCCTCGAGTTCTGCAGGCCAAAAGCCGCCCCCCTCCGGACCCCAGCTTACTTCTTGCAGAGGTGCTGGGAGCCGCTGCGGTACTCGTGGTCGAAGGCCGGCAGGACGAGCTGCTGCCGCTTGAAGCGACTCTGCTCCATGCGCGTCAGGGAGGTCGGGGGAGGGTCCCGCCACTCTGGGATGAAGACGATGAAGGACAGGGGCTCGCCGGAGACCTCCAGCAGTTTCTGAGGCACACAGAAGAGGCGGGTAGGCTGAGCTGACGCCCCCCCCTCCGGCCTCTCCGGGGGAGGGGCAGCCGAGGGGGCCTTACCTCGAAGTGGGTCACCATGACGTCCATCAGCTCCTCGCAGAAGGGGGGGTTGGCCTGGAAGGAGCCGCTGATGGGGAAGAAGTCCAGGCAAGGCCTGAGGAGAAGGAGGAGGTAGCTGAGGCCAGCCGGGCCCTCCCCTAACCTGGCCCAGTAGGCCGGGGGCCCCGCCAGCACCTGAGCCCCGGGCAAGCCGGAGGGCGGCAGGTGGGCACTCACCCTCTGGACCCGAAGTAGCCGTCCGTGTCCAGGAAGGCCGAGCAGTACTGCTTGAAGTAGCAGTTCAAGGGGGAGGCGAAGCACTCAAAGCTCACCCCGAAGAGCTTGTGGAGGGCCTCGAAGACGTGCACCGGGAGCGCCCCCTGCAGGCCGGTGCCCTCGTGGAGACCAACGCCGAACATCATCTGGGGAGGATGGCCAGAAGCCCACTGGGAAAAGCAGGGCTGGCTGCAGAGCCTGGCCCTCCTGGGCCAACCCCTCGGCCCCTCCTCGGCCCCTCCAGCCCAGCCCAGCCCAGCTGGATGGCCGTACCTGGTACCTGCGGAGAAGGCACCACACCCTGGGCAGGAAGTGCTCGAAGTTGGCGTCGTCGATGCAGCTGTAGCGATAAAGCAGCCACTGCGAAGGAGAGAGGCGCTCTGCAAGGGCACCGAAGGCAGGGGACAAGGCCTCCCCCCTCCCAGGCCGTGCCTCCCAGGCCCCCCCCTGTCCTCCCCCCTCCCTGCTCCCAAACGCCACGCACCAGCTTGCTGAAGTAGCTGCGGCTGACTTTCACCACCTCGCCCTTGTAGCGTACACAGACCAGGCTGTTCTCCACGTGCATCTCCATGCTGGGCAGCGAGGGCGAGGGGACGGCCAGCCGCAGGGGGTAGCAGTAAACAAGACGGTCCTGGACGTTGGGAGGCTCCACCTCAGCTGGGGATGATGGGAAGTTAGTCCCAAAGATCCTGCGCCCCCTCCCCGACAAAAAGCCTATCCAAACCGGAACGGAGGGGCCCGTCTGCCCCGCCTCGGCCCCCAGCCACCCTCCCCCTTGCAGCTACCGGAGATGTTGTGCTCCTTGAGGATGGCCAGGTGCTTCTCGCGGATGCGCTTGACGTATTCCAGGGAGATGTGGTAGATCTTGCTGCAGATGCCCTCCACCGAGTCCTTGGCAGCCGCAGAGACGTGGGGCCCACACTGCTTGCGCAGGTGCTCCAGCCGGTCCTACACGTAGGAGGCAGAAGCCGGGGCCCTCAGGAACTTCCCAGGGTGGAGGTCCTGCTCCGGGGATGCTCCTCTCCTGGGGCTGGGTGTGTGTGTGTGTGAAAGCTCACCCAACAAATGCCAACCACTGAAGAGGGCGCAAGGATCATCCTATTTTCTAGCCTGTCACCCAGCTGAGCCCAGAGCAGACGGGACTTATACAAAACTGGCTCCAGACAGCCCAAGTATGTGTAAAGATTAGCTGGAGACCCGAGAGAGAAAACTCCGTTCTACAACCGATAAGGACACAAGATTCCCTTGGAGAGAGAAAGGGGGACAAGCCATTGTGCAAAGACGCTGCAGAGGTATTCTTTGAAACAGCAGCTTCCAAGATATCCGACAGGCATCTCACGGTTATTCTCAGAGACCCAGAAGGAGGGGGAGAAATCAGGCACGGCCTATTCTACTGCCTTTGCCCAAAGCCTAAATTCTCTTGGCAGGTACTCACACCTGGACAATAAATCAGCAGGTAAACAAGAAGTCTGTGCTTAGAGGTAAAGGGTTCCTGCAAGTTTTACCCTGCTAGTTGCGAGGACTTTAGGGACCGGGGCCATCTCTGCTTGCTAAGCCAAAGAGCCAGGAATGTCCAGAAATGTTCCCGCCGTCATGTGGCCAGTATTACACCACGCTGCAGCACACAGCTTGCATCTGCCTGCTTTTGAACTGCTAGGCTGGCAGGAGCTGGGACAAGTGACAGGCGCTCGCTCCACCTACGGCACTCGGGTCTCGAACTGCTGAGCTATAAACCTTTGACGGTCTACTCTAAGACTAACCACTTCGCTTCCGTGTCCCCCTGGGTCCACACACCCAGAGGACCAATGCCAAATACAGCCCGGGACCCCCTGCCCATAAAAGCAGGGCTCTGAAGCGGCCCAGCCACCCCCTCAACCTCAACCGCCTCCCTGTGGAAAGAGGCCAACCCACCATGTAATCCTCCTTGGAGGCTGAGCGATCCCGTCGCAGCCAGCTGAAGGTGTCTTCTACGTTCCACTTCACCACCTTCCGGCTGTCTGGAGAGGCGCTCCTGCACACCGAGAGAAAGACCCGCTTGTCAGGCTCCAAAAACCAAGAAGGACACACGGTGATTCTTCCAGGCAGATTTCTTTGTTGCTCCGTACCTACGGACAGAATCTTGCCAGACTGAAGCAGACAACTACCGACCGGAAGCACGCCCTCTGGGAATTATCAGGGAGAAGACGTCTTCACCCTCTTTCTCCCACACAGACTATCTGGGCTGAGCTGTCTCTTGCTCCTTTGGAACGCAGCCCCTCCCTCCTGGGAATCCAGACCACACTCCATCACACCTGCGGACCCTGGGCCCACACTCTGAAGGTCAACCAGCATCTGGAGAGCCTTGTCCTGGTGCCTCCGGCCACTTCTTTGGCGGCTGGCGTCACCTCCTTCCCTATGCCCACCTCCCTCCCCTCTTGGATTGCCCTCTGGGAAGAACAGGGCTCCATCCTCCTAAAATAGGGGTCCACCTGTTAAAATAGCAGAGTCTGCCCCTACCTGGATTCAATCAGCCGCTTGGCAGCTTCGGCATATTTGAAAAGCAACCGCTTGGCTTCTTCTCGGAACTTGATTCGGGACAATCTGCGGGGGGAGGCAGAAGAGGGAGAGGGCTGAAGGTTGGGCTCCAGGGGAAGCTTCAGGTGGTGTCCCTCACACCCGTCACCTCTTTCCTGCCCTACCTGATGGGAATGTCATTCATGATTTCTCGGAACATGGAAGGAGACACGACGGGCTCGCAGCTGCTGGGCAGCAAAGGGTCTGAGCCCTTGTCCACCACTTTCCGCTCCAGCATCCAGCGGTTGAAGGACTCGCGGGGAGGATCAATTCCTGAGGGAAGAGCCAGAGAGGGGCAGCTGGGCTCGGCCCCCTTCCCCAAGGCCCACCCGGCAGTCAACGGGGGGAGGGGGGCAGACGTTACCCTCCCGCTGCTGGCAGAGCTCCCGGTAATGCTGCCGCAGCTTCAACACCAACTGGGAGCGGAGCAGCTCCACGTCCGGGTGAGGGGGCAGCACATCTGACGGGGCCCGCTGCTTGACTACGGCATTGGTCTGAACATCCAGGTCCCAGTAGACTCTGCCGAAGGAAACCCACTTGCAGCAACCGTTACGCAGCTCGCCCCGTCCCAAGCCCAGAAAAGGGTCAGGGGGAAACCAAGCCCGTCTTCTACTGAACGCTGCTCAGCTTCACGGGCAACGGAGGTTCACTGCCGCAAGGATGCCCTCCATCTGCCCTTCCAGGCCCACCACGGGCTGGGCAGAGACGCCGCCTATTCCTTTACGGTGGACGAACCTTTGCTAAACCCGGGGCCCTCCTCTCTTTCGTGCTTTTGAGTCATCGCCCCTGATTCCTGATGACTCCACAGACAAGTCCCTGCAGTTTTCTTGGCAAGGCTTTTCAGAAGCGGCTGCCCTTGGCTGCCGCTTCTTCGGGCTGTGAGACAGGCCCAAGTCACCCCACTGGCGCCTTGCCTGAGGCGGGGGAGCTTACAGCCAGGTGCCTTAACCACTACCCCAGCTGGCTGGCAGAGAAAGCATTTCCCCAGAGTTCCATCTATTAGGCCAGAAATAATGCCCATCAGAAGGCCGGGATGCCTATCTGGGCTTAAGCATTAAACCAGATTCCAGGGCTGCAATTACAACTGCAAAAACAGGAACTTTTGAACTGAAGGGAACGTGCAGAACTGCAAAATTCAATCGTTTTTGAGGGAAAAATGAGGTCTGACGCAATAATCAGGCAGAAGGCTCCCGTGGCTGCCAGGGATTAGGCTCACCCTCCGCTGCAGGGCCTGCCCTACCGAAGACCCTCGCGGGGGCCCTTCCCAGGGCAAGATGACGAGGTGTCCTCAGGCACTTGGCCCCAAAGGCTCAGTGGGCCCCTCTGGGTGGATCTGATCAGGGGGTTTTTTAATTGTAATTTTATTAGAAATTACAAGCGCAACAATACAAAACTAGCATAAACAAAAAAAGGAAAAAAAGAATAAAGACTAATATAAAATATAAGATAAAATACTCTGTGTAGAAAAGAAAAACAAAAATAGGAAAAGATAGGAAAGAATAAAAAATATAGAAAAATATAAAAATGGTAAAAGAAAAAAAGAAAAAATATAGTAAAGATAAATGACTTTCCTCTTCATCACGAAACATAAACACTTTAGCTTTTTAGTAACGTATCACCTCCTCTTAAAATAGAATAATCTCTTTGATTAATTTAGTTGTGGTTTTCAATTAGAACGATTTTTAAACTACATTATTATTCCTGCAAATCGGGGCGTCAAACCTTGGCAATTTTAAGTCCTGTGGATGTCAGAATTCCCCAGCTGGCAAAGCTCGGTCTTAAAGTTGCCAAGGTTGGACACACCCGTCGTGCATGTTATTGTTCACCGCTTCTGCCCTGCTCGAGAGACGAGATGCTCTACAAATTGCTTAAATAAAAAACTCAGTTCAAAAGATCGCTCACAAGATGGTAGACTTATGTCCTCTACGGACAATGCAAGTTTTAAAAGCTAAACCTTTAAAGGCAGGAAATACCATACTTTTCCTTTTACAAGAAGTGGGAAGGCAGGACAGAGAGAACGAAAAGCTGCCAGTTTTCTAAGGAAAGTGTACAGAACTATGAGAAGGTTACTCATTACAAGCCCAGAAAGCAGCCGAGTCGCATCCCGAAGTCTGACTCACTCTGTGGGTCGCAGGAGAGCCGCCTGCCTGTCCTCGGGAGAGACGCCCCACACCTTCAACAGGGGCGTCCCGGGAGTGCTGGGGGCCGGCTGAGCCGTGGGGTTTGCCGGTAACTCCATCTGAAAGTGAGCAACGCCACGTTACCTTGGGGAGAAACAGCAGAGCTCACCAAACGGCCAGAACCAGCTCCTCCCTCGGCACACCCGCCAGCTGCAGAGCGGAGGCCGAGAGACTCGTCCAACGCCTGAACCTTCCAGGTAGAAAAAGAGGCAGGCCGGAGAGCAAGGCGAAGAAGGCTGGCACGAACGCTGTGCCAGGGATGTTGGTAGAGCCCAGAGTTCTCCAGGGCACAAGCAGACTCCAGCTTGGGGCCCTGTCTGCTCCCCTGTCCCATCGGCCAACGCCAGCCCTTGGAGGCGGATTATCAATTACAAATGCTCACTTTTATTGCAAATGGCAGAGGCAGAATGGTGGAGGGGAGCAGGAAGGGTGGAAATTGTTCAACAGACTGTGCACACAAAACCCAGAGACCCTCTGGACAAAGGGGGTGCTCCAGCGGCTTCTGCCCTTTGCAACTGTGGTGCCATTATGTATAACTATCCGTGGTGTCCTGATCAGCAGCACCTCATGGCAGCGCGACGGAACACAATTAATGTTGCTAGTTTCTGGGCAAGATCTGTTTAAACCAGTACATATTTTAATCCTCTATTTTATAGTTTACATTTTATGTGGTATAGTAAGCCTTATTTTAATTGGGACGCTTTTAGCAGAAATAAACAAAATTAGCGGAATCTAGCAGCTCTGAGTGGGGCTCCCTTCAAAGAGAACTGGAGTAGGTCAAATCAGGGCCTTGACCTTCTACTTTGCACTCAGCTTCCTCTCATCTCTGACGGCTGCTTGGTCGGCTTTTCCTGCTCTCTCTTCTCCCCAGCCTTCCACTCCTCCAGGTTCGGCCCTCCCAAGCACCGTCCTGGGCCCAAGGGTGTGTGTGTGTGTGTCTCCCTACCTTGGGCTTTTTCGCAAGATTGCCGCTGGGCTGACCCTCCTCAGACAGCCTCCGTTTGCATAGCCTGCTTTCCGCAGCGGCCGCTTCACCGGCTCCCCCTTCGGCAGGCCCTGGGGTGGCATTCAGACCCAGAGGGTCCGACTAGGAAGCCCAAAGAGAGAACCATTAGCACCGCCTTGGGGTTTCCCATCCCGCCCCAATGAGCTGTGCGAGCAGCCAAGGGATGCTTCGGGAGGCCATGCCCGGAGCAGCCAAGCCAGCCACTCACAATGACATCATGCTGCCCCAGCAGCGGCATCTCCCACAGCGACTGGTTGGTGAAGCGGTTGAAGTAGTACGGGCGGTTCTCTCGCTTACTCCAGCACTTCTCCCAGCCTGCCTGCACCAGCTCATCTGTGGGGGAGGCAACAGCACCCAGTGTCACGGTGAGGGTGGTGTTGGAGCCCCCCTCCCCCCGTGTCAGCAGTTTCCCACAGCCGCCTCCGCGGCCAAGGAGTACCTGGCAGATCCTGCACCAGACGGGCGGGTTTGGGGGAGCCCGGCTGATTCTGGTGGGAGGTGCTGGGAGAGTGGCTCATGAGGGCAGCCTCCTCCCTGGAGCTGCCGTGGTTCTCATTGGCCATGTTGCAGCATCGACACTGGAGAAAAACAAGGAAATGGCGTCACGGCGACTCCTGCCCACAGCCGAATCTGGGCATCATGCAAGAAACGCTGGCAGGGCACCGCTTGGCTCTGTCGGGCGATCTGCTCGAACCTGCCAGGCTGCAGAAGCCTCTGGGGAATCAGCTTTGAATTCCAACAGTTTCAGCATTGCCGAGAAGCCCAGGCAGCTTCAGGGCTCTGAACCAACACACCGCACGCACGCACATGCACGGTGATGCTTCTTACAATCTTATTGTAAGACTCCACTAGCGCAGGGAAAGCGTGCCAACCCCTCTTCCACGCATCTCCCTGCTTAAGCCTGGCTCGCTGCTTTTTCCCATTCCAGCTGCTAAGCCTCGCTCAACTCTGACCGTCTTTGCAGTCGGCTACGGAGGGTGGGAACCCACACATCCGGGGGGCCTTTGAAGCCCCGGCACTCCTGAGGAAGCAGAAGGGGCCCCGGGAAGAACAGCAAGAGACCGTTGCAGGACTTTGAGGGTGCAGCGATGGGAACTCGGCGTGTTCGGCCTAAAGGGCCCAGAGCAGCCCCTCGACCCATGATGGGGGGCCACGGGGGAGGAGGGAGCAGTTTATTCAAGGGCCCTGGGGAGGGGGGCTCAGTGGTTACAGAGCAGGGCCGCAGGCTGGCTCTGCCCCCACTTTCCCTGCTTCCCAGGTGGGCGAAACGAGGACCCGGAGGGTCGCATGGGGGGGCACTGGGCGCCCAGAGGGGTCGGGAAGCACGGCGGGGAGGAAGCGGACCAGAGTTTCCCTAAGGGAGGCGTTGCCGTCGCCAGAGCAGCGGGGGGGGGCGGGGCCCGGCAGGCGGAGCGTTCGTGCACCGGGGCGGACTAGAAGACCTCCGGGGCTCCCTTCCAGCCTCATGGCCAATCGCTCGTGTTCACTTCCGCTCCTGTCCCTCCACCGAGCCGGGGCCCGGAGGACAGGCGAGGCCCGGCCGGGTGGGGGCTGCCACTCGAGCGGAGCCGCTCCCGCCCGGCGCACGTGGCCGCCGCCTCCCACTGCGCCGCCGAGGCCCCGGCTGGGCTGCGCCGGGCGGAGGGGCCCTTCCGGGGCGGCGGCTCGCTCGGCTCTGCGCAGAAGCGCCGGGCCGAAGAGAGGAGCGGCGGCGGCGGCGGCGGGGCGAGAGGGGGCCGGGGACGCTCCCGGGGGCGCCCGCCCTTCCCGGCCCTGGGGCCTGGCGGGGCGGCGGCGGCGGCCAGGGGCTCCGGCGCGGGGCGGGCGGGCGGGCGGGCGGGGAAGAGGAGCGGCGGCAGCGGCGCGGACGGGCGGCAGGCGGGTGCGCGCCCAACATGGCGGCGGGAGAGGCGGCGCCTGCCCTCCTGCCGCCCGTCAGCGCGGGAGCTTTCTGCGCCCCGGCGCCGCGCCCCCTGCTCGCCGGGGAAGGCCTCCGGGCTCGCCGTGCCGCCCCTCACCTGCGGCCGGGGCCTGGGGTCGCTGGGGGCCGCTCAGCTTCCCACCGCCATCGCGCCGCTGCCTCACCCTGGCAGCCGCCGCCGCCATCTTGTATTCGGGACCCGCGGCCACCAGCGCGCAGGCGTCGGACACGCCCTGCGGTGCGCCCTGCGCACGCGCCGCGCCGTAAGGCGCGCAAGCGCAGTTCGACGGCCCGCGCATGGGCAGGGCGAGGGCGGCGGCGGCGAAGAAGCGCGCGCGGGCCTGGCCGAGCGACGCCATCTTGTCGGGGCCTGCGAGGCTTCCTGGCCGTTGGTCCCGGCGCGGCGTCGGGCTTCGCTCCCCCCGATTTCCGCAGGTCGAAGCCCGCTTTCCTCGGGCCCCTCTCGGGCGGGAGACGGCACCTGTGGCGGAGGGCGCGGCGCAGGGGACGGGAGCCGGTGACGCTCCCGAGCCTGGCAGGGAAAGGCTTGCGGAGAAACACTGGTCCTGAGCCGCGTCGACGGAGGGAAGGCATCGAGAACACGGGAAGCGCGTTAGTGCCGCCTTATAAAGCCTTAGCAAGGACCCACCTGGAATCCTGCGTCCAGTTTTGGCCACTGCATCACTAAAAAGATGCTGAGACTTTGGAAAAAGTGCAGAGAAGAAGAACTAAGACGATTAAAGGCCTGAAGGCTAAAACGCGTGAAGATTTGGGAATGGCCAGTCTAGAGAAAAGAAGGACTTGGGGGGGACATGATAGCAGTTTTCTAGTATTTGAAGGACTGCCACAAAGAAAAGTTAAAGCTATTTTCCAAAGCACCAGAAGGCAAGACAAGAAAGCAATGGATGGAAACTAATCAAGGAGGGAAGCAATCTGGAATTAAAGAGAAATTTCCTAAGTCAGGATAGTTAATCATTTGAAGGACTTCCTTACAGAAGTTGTGGGTGCTCCACCACTGGAGGCTTTTAAGAAGAGAGTGGACAGCCTCTTGCCTGGAATGGTCTAGGGTCTCCTGCTTGAGCAGGGGTCAGACTAGAAGACCTCCAAGTTCCTCCCAACTCCTCGTATGTTCTAATAGCAGCTGAGCGCACACCAAGAATTCAAGGAGGTGGAACTGCCCATCTAACCTGGATCTGCACAACACTCCAGAGCAAATCTGTGAAAATGCTGAAACGTCTTTCCAGAAAGCAGCTGGACTTCGTTGGTTGTATTTTTTTCTTTCAAAACATTTTGCTTCTCATCTACAACGTTTCCTCAGTTGTAACTTAGAACTGAAGAAGTTTCTTGGATGAGAACATTTTCAAAGAAAAAAAAATCAAAGACCAGTTGCCTTTTTGGAAAAGCACCTTTGGGATTCAAGGGTCTTTCACCTTCAGCTACTTTTAAGGAGTATGCTCTGACTCTCAGAATTCCTCAGCCAGCACTTGGGAATTCTGGGAATTGAAGGCAACACCGTATGAAATGGTTGAAGTTCAGAAATGCTGCTCCACACTTGAATATTGGGGTTCTCTGAAAGAAAGCAAAAACAAGCTTGTTCAAACGCAGTTTTCTGTTTCTAGAACTTGGGTCTCTTGATTGGGGCTTCTGGGATTTCCTTTTAACAGGCTGCATAACCTGCAAAAGCATCTGCGGAGGAGTTCAAATGGAACTGGGTGCTTTGGGGCTATTGTCCTCGGGCATCATGTGGCCAAGAACATCACCAATACTTTTATTAGTTTGAGATAGCACAGTATGTGAAGGTAGCAATTAAGTTTTTATTAACCTGGGCTTGTATTAACCTGGATTTGCTGTCCGTGCTGAAGTGGATTACTTACACGTTCACTGGATCACACAAACCTAGAAACCTCAGCTCGGGGGTTGAGCCCTGATTAGTGGCTTGGTTAATTACGGCATGTTTACAAAGAGCCAGTGCCTGTTATGAAGCCCTGGAGAAGATCAGTCCCATGTTGGGTTGCCAGGTATAGAAATGGGAGCCTCCTGTGGCTTGTTGGCTGGGAGGGGAGCTCTCCATCAGCTTCATTTAAGCCTCGGCAGATTCTGAGCTGGGTTAAATGGCCCAGGCTGCTGCTTCTGGCCTTGGGTGGAGCCTCAGCCCTTCTGCAGAAAAAGGGACCTTTCTGAAGATGCCTGCACAAGGGGGGATCCTATGACAATTTGCCACGGCCAACTTGCTGTGGGACATCTCACCACAAGACAGCTTGTGGGACAAAAGTTACACCAATATAAAAAAAAATGGTGGAATAGAATCAAAGGGTTCAAAAGGAGGAACAATGAAATGTAAACGGAAATCATTAAAACATTTATTTATTTTAAATGATTAAATAGGTAAAGGTAAGGTAAAGGTTCTCCCGCACGTGCGTGCTAGTCGTTTCCAACTCTAGGGGCCGGTGCTTATCTCCGTTTCAAAGCCGAAGAGCCAGCGCTTGTCCGAGGACGTCTCCGTGGTCATGTGGCCGGCATGACTAGACGCCAAAGGCGCACGGAACGCTGTTCCCTTCCCACCGGAGTGGTCCCTATTTTTCTACTTGCATTTTTACGTGCTTTCGAACTGCTAGGTTGGCAGAAGCTGGGACGAATAACAGGTGCTCGCTCTGTTACGCGGCACTCGGGATTCGACCAGCTAAACTGCCGACCTGATCGACAAGCTCAGCGTCCTAACCACTGAGCCACCACGTCCCTAAATAATTAAATAGAATTGTTAAATTTTAACTTGGTGAGTTGCCCTGTTCCCCCTGCCCTTGGTGGGTGGGGGGCTTGGCCAGGAGGTTCCCTGCAGAAAAGCCGGCAGGGGCCTGAAGGTCACGCGGCTACAGGGAGCCCTCGGCTCGCAACTGTAGTGGAGCCCAAAGTTTCTGTTGCTAAATGAGATGTCTGTTAAGTGAGTTTTGCCCCATTTTACAACCTTTCTTGCCACCGTTGCTAAGTGACTCCCTTGCAGTTGTTAAGTTAGTCACACGGTTGTTACGCGAATCTGGCTTCTTCCTTACTGACTTGGCTTATCTGGAGGGTACAAAAGGGGATCCTGTGGCCCAGGGACACTATCCGTCATAAATACGAGTCGGTTGCTGAGCATCTCAGTTTTCATCACATAAACCACAGGGATGCTGCAACGGTCGTAAGTTTGAAAAACAGTCCTCAGTCACTTCTTTCGCTGCCATTGTAACTTTGGTCACTAAATGAACTGTTGTAAGTCAAGGAGTATATTGCATGTGCACAGGGGCCACGGAAGGGAGCCCAAGTAGTGGCCAGTTTGGAATCAGCATCCCATGTGTAATAAGGTTGCTCGGCCGTGGGCTCTTCCGGGCCAAGGAAAACATCCTGGGCGGAAGTTTCAGGTTTACACTTCTGTAAAATAATTCTGCAGTCTAAGATGTTACAGCGAGTGGCTCAGATGTGGACTTTCTGAAGTGAAGTGCTGGGCGCTGAAGGACAAAAGCAGGAAAAGGTGGCTTGTTTGTTAACAGGAACGTTTCTTGCCCGCGCTTGTTTTGTAGATGTTGGGGTGTGTGTGCGACAGATCAAAGCAGAACCACATAAAACAATGTCTCAGAGGAACAAATAAAACCCCACAGGTGTTCCAGCTGATAAAATTCCAAAATCCTGAGTAAATATTACAATACAACTTGTTGGTGCAAAGAACTTGTATCGGGTATTTTTATTGCTTTGGGGTATTTTAAAGACTTAATGCAGGCAGCAGTTAAAACTGCTAGATTTAAGAAATCTGTCAGGAATGTTTTAATTGAGTGTGTGTGTGTGTGTGTGTGTGTGTGTGTGTGTGTGTGTGTGTGTTGGATGATCTCCTCACTTGATGCTAGAGCATTTTCTGATGCATTATTATTGGTCTGTATCCAGTGCAGGGAACCATAAGGCTGCAGCTTAATTCTTGTGGGAAAAGTCTCTCGCTGATGTCCAGAGACAGGCTAGCTGTTCTTTTTTTGGGGGGGGGTGTTGAGGTGGGGTAAAAACGTCCCCTCCAGAATACAACCAAGGTGGTACCCTGCCCCGCTGAAGCCCCAGTCCCCGAGTGGCACCAGAGGCAGCCTTGGCGTACGTATGTTGGAGGCGCCCTGGGCAAACTCATTCCAATTGGATGTGTTGCTGGGGTGGTGTAACAGGTGTTGTTGTTAGTTGCAAAGTCGTGTCGGACCCCATGGACAACATTCCTCCAGGCCTTCCTGTCCTCCACCATCCTCTGGAGTCCATCCAAGCTCACGCCTCCTGCTTCAGTGACTCCATCCAGCCACCTCATTCTCTGTCGTCCCCTTCTTCCCTTGCCCTCCATCTTTCCCAGCATGAGGCTCTTCTCCAGTGAGTCACTGGAGAAGAGCCTCGGTGGGCGTGTAAGAGGGTAAAGCCCCCGGAGTCTGCCGGCTGTGCCTATGGCTTTGCCTCTGGGGGTCAGGAGCCTGGTCTGTGCCGCTCCTCCCCTTGAGAGAGTCCTGCTCCAGCAGCCTCCCTTCTGCATTTGAGGGGCTTCCCCCTGGTTGCAAAGATCAAACTCCTTTTGGAAACTTCCGGAGCCAGCCAGCGAGCACTAGAATCCCTGGCAGAACCTGGCGTGTGCAGACGGGCGCCTCGTGCCCTGGTGCCTCCCTGTCTGGTGGGGTTCTCCCTCTTGCGTGGAGGCCAGGGAGGCTGAGGCCGTGGGGCCAGGGATCAGCAGACGCCTTCTGGGCGGGGAGTGCTCCCGTGAGCTTGCCACCTTGGGATTTCCCCCCTGAGCCCAGGGCAGACTCCTTCTTCTGAGCCTGGGGGCCTAACGGGCTTCAAACCAGGGGCGGGCTGGTGTCTTTCCCAGGAGGAAAGACAGTCCTTTAGGATGAGAAGCAGCTTGCAAGCCAAGGGATGGATGGGCAGGGGGCGCGGGGGTCTGCAGAGGGGGCCCACAGCTTGTAGGGAATCGGGGCGTCCTGCTGGAGCAGGGGTTGGGAGTAGTAGATCTCCAAGGCCCCGCTTGGGTCTGTTACACACACTGTTTACTCTGCTTGGGGGGGGGGGGGGGGGGGGGGGGGGGGGGGGCCCGGGGAAGGTGGGGGTGTCCCACAGGGTGTGGGGGGGGGGGGGGGGGGGGGGGTTGGTTGCTGGGAAGGGCCTTGGACAAGCTGGTGGTTCCCGCAGGGCTGCATCCTGAGAAGAAGCCGGCGGCCTGTTCTGAAGTCATGTTGGTGGCCTCCATCAAAGGCCGGAGCCGGCAGGCCTACCTGCAAGAGGCCCACGGCTGTTTCCTCCAGCTGAGCCCAGCGTGCCAAGAGGAAAGGCCCAGGGGTGTGCCAGTGGGTCAAGAAAGGTTGGCCAGGGAGATGTTTTGTCCCTCCAGATGTCGGAAGGGGTTTGTGAAGCATCCTCCCCCTCCCCCTGAGAAGCCGACTCACTGCTGCAGAAGATTGAGCAGCCTTCCTGGAGGCCTGCTAGGCCGTGCACGAGGTTTGTGGGGGGCCTTTGGCAGGCTCCGAGGGGCTCCCCACCATCGTCGGGCAGCTGTTTTTGAGTCCGGCAGGATGGGTGGGGGTGCTGCCATCCTAGTGCAATCTGAAGTCCGAGCAGTGCACACACACTTTGCAAGCCATCCTGCATTTGGCTCTGCCTGCTCCAGACTCAGCCAGTTCCCTGGCTGGCAGGGCAGTCCAGAGTGGGTTTGTGTCCCCCTCGTCCGTGTGTGTGTGTGTGTGTGTGTGTGTGTGTGTGTGTGTGTGTG